>CM037881.1:129533224-129788514 GCA_021292165.1 Shinisaurus crocodilurus | reverse complement strand
CGGAGCGACTGGACCGACCAGACTCCGGACCACTTGGAACAGCCTCCTGGGGCAGCCTCCTGGGGCAGCTTATAATATGTTGTGAACCACTTTGGGATTTTTAAAATGGGATGTGGTATATAACTGTTCTAAAATAAATATTTAGGGTGGGCAAATGCTTACTTTGGGATGCACAACCCCAGTTCCTTATTTATACATATCAGACTATTTTTGGCATGGTTTTAGTACGTTTGACAGTAACTGGTGCTTAAAGTGTTGGGCTTGACACAGTCGTATGCCAACTAGTAGAGGACATACCCCTGGAGTTTTGAGTGCATGTTTTGGGGTGGCCCAAAGCTTATTGGGGGGTACACAACTGCAATTCCATATGTATTACAGGAATGGGGATGTTATGCCTGACAGTGCCTTGTGCCCCAACAAAGCATTAGGCCAGACACTAGGTTGTGGTATCTCAGAGACTACTCTCCTTGAGGTCTGAGTATATGATTTGGGATGTACTAAGTTTAATTTGGGGTGCAGTTCTTTGTTCATTTGGGGTGCCGTTTTGTTCATTTGGGGTGCAGTTCTTTGTTCACGTTAGTAGTTATTAGCCTGGTGACAGTCTGCTAGACAGTGTCTGGTGCAGAAACAAAGCACTGGGCTGGAAGCAATGCTGTCAACTCATAGAAGACACTGTACTCCCTTCCCCTGGTGGTGCTATCTTGGGCAGGTCACTTCACCTTGCTGCTTGACAGGGCCAGCACTGGGTAAGATTTATATAAATATTTATTACACACACAACCATGTGATAGTTGGTAGACCTGCAGCAATCTTTTATCTCTTGGGGTATAGACCTTGCTAAAAATCGCATGCAGCTAAAAATCATATATAAGATATATATTTTTTTGCCCTGGCTCATTTGTCAGTCTCCTCAAAGGAGTACATTGCTTAATGGAATCCACGTTAAAAAAAAATAGTATTGGTCAGTGTACAAGTATGTCAAGTTTCATACATTTAACACAAAGCTTTTAGGCTTAACAGCTCTGCTATTTTAACAAACTACATTAGTACACAACTGTACTTATTCCAGAGCTACAGTGTCAAGAGTTATATTCTGCTGTGCCCAAATGAGAGACATGAGTGATGCAGAACTTCTTCACAGTGTGCATCTGTACCACTGCTTACATCACATTTATGAATCTTGCTTAAAATTGTGCTATAGCCACTTTAGGTAAGAGATGGTGCTGTAGCTACTTCAGGTAAGAGATTGTATGCACATGCATCTTTCACTTGGAACTTCTTCTCTTTATATGAATACTCAGTCGTCAAAGGAAGAGCAGCACACTGGGCTTGCATTCTTAGTATTTATTTATTTATTATATCCTTTATTATAATTTAAATTCCCCCTTTCCATGTTTTAAGAATAGATTAAAGTAATACATTCTTTGCAAAAAGGCAGGCCCAGAGTCAAATAGAAAACAGCTAACACACCACCCTCAGTGACAGGCATCAACAATCTGAAAGATCCAACTTTTCCTTAATGGTTTTTACCACATACAGTGGGAGACAAGGGCCTGAGGGCTGCTGCGGAAGTGAAGTGCTACTGCTAAAACGAAGTCGGCCTGGCTCTGTAAACTATCCTGCTGGGAAATCACCTGGGAACCAAATGAAAGCTATTCCAAGAGATTAAGGACACAACCCTATAAGCATGTTTAGACAGAAAAAGTCCTACAACTCCCAGCATTCCTCAGACAGCATGTGAAATGCTGGGAGCCGCAGGACTCTTTCCGTTCTAAACATGCTAGGATTAGGTAGCATTGTAGATATCATTTGTTGATCTTTATTTAACTCCAGACACTATAAAAAGCACAAGATAAACCCAGGCTTGCCCTGCTCTATATTCTAAACCAGGAAACTATTCCTAAACATTATTTCCTTGAGTCAATTCACAGCCAAGTTGTCTATCAATATATAGTCAAGTATTTTGTTAAGTGTTCTCAGTTGTGTTCTTCGCCTGCTAGATTCCATGCTGCGTCTTCTGCCAAATAAACAGAGAGCAGATAACCACCATTTTAAATAAAATCTTAAATAGGCGAAACACTTTTTAACAAAATGTATGTCTGTCAAACTTTATCAGTTGAGTGCTCAATCTAAATCATAAAAACATTAGCCAAATGATATTTGAACTACTATTTTATGGTCATTCAGATTGTTAAATGTTTTACATCTGTAAAATCTTGAAGAGGTAAAAGACAAAAACATTACCATCCTCTGGTTTGGTCAATGCCTTCAGCAATGAAGTCAGCAGGAAAAGCATCTTCAAATTCCCTTTTGTTCTCAAATGGATAATGGACTTGGGCATAAGGCATGCTTCCACTCTCAAACCAGCAGTCAAACACTTCTGAAACACGATGTAGTGTACCTTTGCCACAACGTGAAGGGATGGTTATATGATCAACGCTAAGAGAAAAATATATTCCAGCAACAGTTTAGATGCTGAATTTTCATTCCACAAGTAGGAAATTGGCCTTACATAACCCAATTACAGAGACAGTCGGCAATTCTAAACAGCATATTCAACATGCTTTCATAGATTTTCCAGAACAGTATTCCATTAGACAACAAAGAATATAAAAGGTTTCACTGATTTAGCTTGGCTGGCTAACAATTTTAGGTTAGAAGAGGAAGGGACAATTGTCAAGTTTTATACTTACAATTAAATTACTGTATTGAAAAATTGCTGAAAGATACCCTAATTTACCACGTACCTTTCTAGGTCACTTTTCAAGAGAATGATGATCAACAGATAGCCAGCTAGAAATAGCCTATGCTTCCAAAAGAACCACTGCTTTCTAAAGCCCATGAGAACTGATCTTGTAAGTAATCTTAGACAATCCAAGTCAGGCCACAGTATGAATCTATCAGTCAAGTGAAACTATAATGTGGCTGCACCAACAAGCTGTTTCTATACAGATAGGGGTGACGTTCAGCAGGGAAATGGCCAAAGGGAAACCCGTCTAGCCCTGTGCCAGTCTTCACCTTCAAACTGCAGCTTTGTAATTTGCCACTTATCCAGGGGAACATTGCTGAGTGAGAATCCAAGTGACAAGCTATATTTGGACCACTTGGGTTATCCTTATTGCTAGTTCTTGGGCAATAACGCCATGCATGCACTCAACACTAGGAATTGTACAGCTCAAATTATCCCTTCCTCTTCTAACCTAAAATTGTTAGCCAGCCAAGCAATGCTTATTATCTTTGCACACTTATTGGGAAGAAGTGGAAAGAAGAGTGATAGCAGAACAGATAAATGGACTTCTCCATACATTATTTGCAAAGTAGGCTAATATAGTTACTAGCTTCTAGCAGTCAAAGACCTCATTCAGGTGCAACAATTTACTATGCTTTTGCATTATGGGAATGAGCCTCGGCAAGCCTGATTCTCATGTGCTCCCCACTCCTCTCCTACGGCTGCAGAGAAGGGTTTTTTCCCCCCCTGCAATGATAAACCATCTAGTTTATCATTATGTTTCAATGCATCCAACAATTTCAAATTCAAGATCTCTGTGCTGTGAGGTAAGGCAGCCTTCTTGGACTTCATCATATTCTAAGCACAAATGTTAATACAGGAAGTATGATTTCTATAGGACTATACCACAGGCCAACCTGCAACATAGTGCAGCATCAACCAGCATACAAGATGGGACTGACCATGCCTCTCTCAACTAGCATACAGACTTAATTCCTAATATGATAGATGGGAAAGGAAGAAGAGATTCAGTAGATAGTTAGCATAGCAAACTCTTGTCAGCAGGAAAGACAATTTTGGATAGTTCAGTTAATTGGTATGTGTCCCTGTAAGGAATAGCATTTTCTCCTCCATCCCGCTTTCTCCAAATAAAGAATAAAGTAATAGATGCCTTTTCATTAAATGTACTAGAGCAAAAGGTATGTTTGTAGAGAAAGGCCTAAGTATAAAATACCTGTCTCTCTTTAAAAATCAAAGGTACCTGGCTGGCACCATGGCCTCATTTCCCCATAACATAGCAACCTACCCGCCACATTTCAAGCATCATCCATGCACACAGGCTGGAAATCACTCTAGACAGTTCTGTCTACAAGGAATGTGTGGAGAAACCTTCCACTGAATGGAATAGAAATCTTTCCCAGTTCTCACTTTTTACTTCTACCTTTCTGGGTTGTAAAAAGGTGTTAATGGCCCATATCTCTTTGTATACATGATGGATATGTCATGTTCCAACTCTCAAAACTCTACCCCAAGAGGTTTACCCAAACCCACATATCCATACCTGATTGGAAGATTCACCTCCACCATCAACCCCCTCTCCTGATTCCACAGGGTCAAAAAAGGGGGGGGGTATTATGAAAATTTGATCTCTACTGAATATCATTGGTGATTCTTGCTCCTCACAAGTAATTTCTTTTCCTTTTTATTTTGAGGTGTTTTTAAAAATATATATCTATTAATTTGTATATATACATAGCAATGAATACATGTGAAACGCATATATATAAAATACAACTTTCTAGCAATTATACATAGACTTCAACAAAAGCGGACCAGATGGCCTGTGGCTCACGCTGGCTCAGCTTGTCTGAGCATGGAAAGCTAAGCAGGGTCAGGCCTGGTTATTACTTGGATGGGAGACCCCTCCTCTAGTTTCCTGCATTGAGCAGGGGGTTGGACTCGATGGCCTTGTCGGGCCCCTTCCAACTCTATGATCTATGAAATCTATGAAATCCAAATAATACCCATTTGAAGGTGGCATCTATATGGCACCCGTTCAAATGTTGAAAGCATTGTAAGGTCCTCAATCCATTGCATTATAAGAAATGAGTGTTTATCCACCCAATGTTGTAATATCAGTCTTTTAGCTGACAATGGGACATGGAGAATTATGTTGACCATTTGTTAATTTCCAAGAAGCAGGTAGGTCCTCACAAGTAAATCTGACATTCCTCTTTAATATTTTCTAGCTTAAGTTTCTTTAGAGCAGGGTTGGGCAACTTGTGGCCCTCTAGAAGTTTTGGCCTACAGCTCCCATCATACTTCACCATTTGCTATGCTGGCTAAGGCTGATGGGAGTTGTAAGCCAAAATATCTAAAGGGTCACAAGTTGCCCACCAGTGCTTTGGAGAGTAAACTGTTTCATTTTAATTTTTATGCTACCTATCTGATTTCCCCCCTCCCCCTCCCCCTCATCCCTAATCTCTTTTTAACTTGGAACTTAAAAGGTTTTACAGCATACTTTTGACAACTCAAGGATCTTTCCTCTGTATGCCAGATCATAATCTCATGCTACATGTTTTGACCATGAGGAGATAAGTGGGGGAAACAGGCTGAACTCACTCAGCAGGGACTGGGGACTTAGCTGATAGTTGATCCCTCCCAGGTTGAAAATTAACCTGCAACTCTTGGAGTTCCTCTCACTGAGGAGTTAGGGAGACTTGAGAGCTGGTGACAGAGTTAGGTTGGAGCATTGCAGGCTGGCCGTAAGTTAGGGTGCTGTACAGCAGCTGGGCAATCTACACAAAGTTGTCTGCCAGCTCATTTTCTAGTCTTTAAAATTAAAGTTGCATTAAAAGAAAAAGGATTCAGCAATGACAAGTGAGCACAGATATTAATAAGTCATAACATATCTTCGCTTGCTTTTGTCACAATCACTAACCTTTCTCTATGGAGATCAGTGACTTTCACTCCTGACAGCTCTTCCAGTTCTGCTACAGATCCAATACAGACCACCTATTAAAGTTCAACGTATCAAAAAATCAAATATCAAACATTACTATAAAATTAAGTACAGTCTATAGAAGCACATAAATAAGGAGTCAATAACTTTTAAGTAGCAAATTTTAAATATGTGTCTTTTAAGCTTTTCAAAAATCAAACTACAAATACTGATGCATGAAGTCGTCAATGAATAACCTTCTATCTACCACAGTTGGCAATGGATGCCTCGGCCATCAAGAATCACATCAGATAATCTGATCTGCAGTGTTATATTCCAAGCACAATCAGACTGAAGAAAAGCTATTGTAGCAAAGCAATCTTCACTCATTCAAACTTGGTTCTGACGCACCTCTTCAAAGTCATCACTGACCCACAATGGGATGGGTGTCCCCCAGTATCGGTTTCGTGAAATAGCCCAATCACGTGCATCTCTCAACCAGTTTCCAAACCGCTTTTCTTTCACGAAGTCAGGAACCCTAATTTTTAAAAAGAGAATAAACAAAATCAAGAGAAACTGTTATGCATATATACATTTTCTATATAAGACTAAATGTAGTCAGTTTACTTCTCTGGTAATTTAACCATGGTCATTCAACCCTTTGGTCAGCAAGATCAAACACTCTTCCCTTCTACTCTCATGCAAATCCCCTTTGGCGGCCTTAACCATTATTAAGGACATACATCTATATCAACCTTAACCCTGACTGAAGGATTTGGGTTTCTTATGCCAATCTAGGCTTGATGGGATAAGCTAGTAAATTAAGTCTTGGATGAAAGCCAGGAGTTTTTGAAGAAAGGTTGTTCAACTAAGTGAAAGACACTAAGAGCCAAGATGGGGATGTTCCCATTGTCTTTTGATGTGTGATAATTAAGTCCAATGCCTAACTCAGTAATTATTTTAGCCTGCTTTAGCATGATCTCTAAGCACTTCATAGTTTATTAGAAGTTTTGAGCTGACTATACTTTATTTGATGGCACTTTGATTGCATTGCACTTTAACTTGATTATCTTAATCTGACCGTATCGCACGTTTACCCAATTATATTTTAATGTGACTGTAAGCTTCAGCTACTGCAGAATTCAGCAGCCAGGTGGAATCATATTACACCAATTCTAAGAGAGCTGCACTGGCTGCCTATTTGCTTTCAAGCCCAATTCAAGACACTGGTGACTTAGCTGGAAATATCTGAAGGATCATCAGGGGTCTCTGTTGTGGCACCATGATTGTGGAACATCCTTCACATCAAGGTACAACTGGAACTGATATTATATCCTTTTTGGCACCAGGTCAAAACCTACTCATGTCTCTATACTAATGCCCAGAGTATGGGCAATAAACAAGACGAACTTGAACTCTTGATACATGAGGGCAAGTACGACTTGATAGGGATAACTGAAACCTGGTGGGATGACTCCCATGACTGGAATACAGCAATTGAAGGGTATAACTTGTTCAAAAGGAACAGAAGCAACAGAAAGGGAGGTGGAGTTGCACTGTATGTTAAAAATACGTATCTCTGCACAGAGATACAGGAAGAGGAGCTTGGCAGCCCCATTGAGAGCATCTGGGTTAAAATAAAGGGGGCAAAGAATAAAACGAACATGGCGGTTGGAGTCTACTACCGACCACCCAATCAAGGAGAAGATGAGGATGGAACTTTTGAAAAGCAAATTGCCATTGTTTCAAGGAGGCACGATGTGGTAGTAATGGGAGACTTCAATTTCCCTGATATCTGTTGGGAGACTTATTCAGCCAAACATGGCCCCTCCAAGAAATTCCTGACCTGTGTTGCTGATAACTTCCTCCTACAGAAAGTGGAGGAAGGAACTAGAGGATCGGCTATCCTTGACCTGATTCTAACCAACAGAGACGAGTTAGTGGATAAAGTGGCAGTTTCGGGAACTCTGGGGGAAAGTGACCATGTTATACTTGAGTTCTTGATTCTAACAGAAGCAAAAGCTGAGTGTAGCCAAACACGTACCCTGGATTTTAGGAAAGCCAATTTTAACAAACTCAGAACAATGATTAGTAAGATCCCATGGCAAGTGACTCTCACGAGAAAGGGAGCCCAGGAGGGGTGGGAGTTTTTAAAGAAGGAAATTTTAAAGGCACAATTGCAAACAATTCCCACAAGGAAAAAAGGCAGAGGGCAACAGAAAAAGCCAATGTGGCTTCACAATAAACTCAAAGATGACCTGAAAACAAAAAAGGACACGTATAGGAAGTGGAAGGAAGGACAGGCTACAGGGGAAGAGTACAGGCAGGTAGCACAGAACTGCAGGAATAGTGTCAGGAAGGCTAAAGCTGAGAATGAGCTAAGGTTAGCGAGGAATGCTAAAAGCAACAAAAAAGCTTTCTTCAGATACATGCACAGTAAAAGACAGAAGAAAGAACTGGTGGTTCAACTACGCAATGAGGATGGCAAATTGATAACAGAAGACAAAGAAAAGGCAGAAGTGTTCAATTCCTACTTCGGCTCGGTCTTCTCCCAAAAGAGGGTCTATGACCCCCCTGGCAAACCTGAAGTGCAGACTGAAGGGGCAGAATTGCAGCTTGAGATTGATAGGCAAATGGTCAAGGAGCACCTGATTACTCTGAACGAGTTTAAATCTCCAGGGCCTGATGAGCTGCATCCTAGAGTAATAAAGGAACTGGCAGAAGAACTCTCAGAACCACTGTCTATTATCTTTGAGAAATCATGGAGGACAGGTGAAGTGCCAGACGACTGGAGGAGGGCAAATGTTGTTCCCATCTTCAAAAAGGGCAAGGAGGAGGAACCTGGGAACTATAGGCCAGTCAGTCTGACATCAATCCCTGGGAAGATTTTTGAGCAGATTATAAAGAAGTCAGTCTGCAAGCACCTTGAAAACAATGCAGTGATTACTAGAAGCCAGCATGGATTTGTCAAGAACAAATCCTGTCAGACTAATCTGATCTCATTTTTTGATCGGGTAACCTCCCTTGTGGACTGTGGGAATGCTGTGGACATTATATATCTGGACTTCAGCAAAGCTTTCAACAAAGTGCCTCATGATATCCTGATTAGTAAGCTAGCTAAGAGTGGGCTAGATGGAACAACTATCAGGTGGATCCACAATTGGCTAAAGAATCGGACTCAAAGAGTGCTTATCAATGGTTCCTTCTCAAACTGGGGAGAGGTAACGAGCGGGGTACCACAGGGCTCGGTCCTGGGCCCGGTGCTCTTCAACATTTTTATTAATGACTTGGATCAGGAGGTACAGGGAATGCTTATCAAATTTGCAGATGACACAAAGTTGGGTGGAACAGCTAATACTCTGGAAGACAGAAACAAAATTCAAAGTGACCTCGATAGGCTGGAGCGCTGGGCCGAAAACAACAGAATGAAATTTAATAGGGATAAATGCCAAGTGCTGCACCTAGGGAGAGGAAACCAAATGCAGAGTTACAGAATGGGGGACACTTGGCTCAACAATACTACAAGTGAGAAGGATCTTGGAATTGTGGTAGATCACAAACTGAATATGAGCCAGCAATGCGATGTGGCTGCAAAGAAGGCAAATGCAATTTTGGGCTGTATTAATAGAAGTATAGCTTCCAAATCGCGGGAAGTGATAATTCCCCTTTACTCGGCACTGGTTAGGCCTCATCTTGAGTACTGCGTCCAGTTCTGGGCACCTCACTTTAAGAAGGACATAGACAAACTGGAGAGGGTTCAGAGGAGGGCAACAAGGATGATAAAGGGACTGGAAACAAGGCCCTATGAGGAGAGACTGAAAGAACTGGGCATGTTTAGCCTTCAGAAGAGGAGACTGAGGGGAGATATGATCGCACTCTTCCAGTATTTGAAGGGATGTCACACAGAGGAGGGCAAAGATCTCTTCTCGTTCATCCCAGTTTGCAGGACACGGAATAATGGGCTCAAGTTACAGGAACCTAGATTCCACCTAAACATCAGGAAAAATTTCCTGACTGTCAGAGCAATAAGACAATGGAATCAACTACCTAGGGAGGTGGTGGGCTCTCCCAGTCTGGAGGCATTCAAGGTGCAGCTGGACAGACATCTGTCAGAGATGCTTTGACCTGGATTCCTGCATTGAGCAGGGGGTTGGACTCGATGGCCTTGTAGGCCCCTTCCAACTCTACTTTTCTATGATTCTATGATTCTATGCCCAGGCACTTTAAATTGGTTTATTTCAAGCTGGTTTATATGACCTGTCTATTTTATGTATTTCCTGCTTCTTATTGCTGTAGTTGATTTTGTTCTATTGTTTTTACTGTATATTGAATTAGGAATTTTAACATTTTGTATACTGCCCTGGTATCACAAAATGAAGGGCAGTCTAAAAACATTTTAATAAATATAAATAATGTTGGTGGACTCTTCAGGATGTAACACCTAAGAAACAGATATTCTATTTCTGAAATCTTGACAATGTGTATCCAGAAAGAGCACAAAATATGAATGGAAAATCTTTGTTTCAAGTCTCAGTTCAGCTCAGCGGTGAACCATCAGCTGGTTTAGTCACAAAACTAAACCACACTTTAGCCTCAGACTTGGGCACTCCCCCCTGTCTGACACAGCTGCAAGGAGTAGTTCAGAAGCTTTCGCTTCAGTTTTTTATTAACTTCACCTGCTGTGTCATCCAAACCCAATACAGTGTGGGTAATCGTATGGTTAGTGAAAAACAAGCCAACTACAAACTGTGGTCTACAAAGTTGGCTTGCATTCACTAGTTAGGAGTATTCATGGTTTAGGAATCGGACTACACATTTGTGGTTAATCTAAAATGGAATGGATGCTTCCAAGCTTCTTAAGGCCACACCAGAGGAGAGGGTGCATGTAAGCATAAGGCATCTTCTTGTAATGCTGAACTATGGCTTAGCATAGCATGGCCATTGGTCAGGGATAATGGGAGTGCCAACATATGGAGGCCACAGGTTCCCCATCCCTGGTTTAGTGTTGCATCCCAATTGGGCTAGTGGGAAGCCTTAAGCAATTCACTCTCTCCTTTACCCACACACATTTAAAATAGGGATAAATTATAGTAATATAGTGTTTTCAATATTCAAATACTTTAGATACATTATCTTGTTGTAGCTCTTATTTTAATTTTTGTATTTATATCCCACCTCACGGCACAAGGTCCCTATGGTAACCCATAAAGTGTGGAGACCAAGAGATAGGTCTAAAGCCATTGAGTGAGTTCACGGCAGAGGCAACGGGTTTGAGCAAGGTAGTTCAGTAGACTCTGTTACTAGTCTACATTGCAGGGACTGTTGAGATATCAACTTCAAGCTGGGAGTTTGTCTGTTTTGAGTTACATGTGGAACTGGCTGTCTCAAGCAGGATGTTTACGTCTGAGCAACACATTTGTTGACAGTATGCTATTACTGGCAGAGGCATGGGAAAGGAATCACAGTTTCAGTGTGTGAACCAAGTCATGTGCTCTGTTCCTATGACGTATTGTACTGCTCCAGACAGAAGCCATTTTAAGGGGAAGCTCTTTGTCTTGTTCTTTTTCTTCAATGTAACTCTCTTTGAGTTGGTGGGGTGAAGTTCTCCTTCTGTCCACTGGACTTATGCCTGCTATGCATTTATACTCTGCACATGGACTGTAACTAGGGAATGTATACTCTGTAGTGCTTACTTTGAATAAGTAAATAAACGGGTAGAATAGACCTGTTGCTGTTTACGGAGTGATTCCTGAGTCCTGGATTAATCTGCAATTGGGGAAGCTGAGCTGCTGGGTTACTGCTGTGTGAGAGAACTCTGCTGCTGTGTGTGGACAGCCTGGCAAGGCTAGCACACGGACTACAAATTCTTTCAACACCAACAGGGACATTACAAGCTTTCCTGAAATAAATTTTGTGAGGCACTTTCACAACTTAGAAAAAGTAGTATAACAATGCCAGGAGTAACTAATATTATTGTGGAAGAGGCAGGCCCATTTTGCACATCTTTCATTCTCTCATGTTATTTACCATGTGCCCACTCACAATCAATGGGATTCCAGCAGAGAGACAGGTCCTGAAGTTATGCTTCAAAGCAGCCTTCTTAAACATACATAAGTGAATTCTGCTGTTGGGCATCATATATCCACTCAGACAAGTATGCTCTGTTTGGGGGTGGTTGTTTTTTTTACAAACATGTTGAAATTTTACTGCTTAGCTATTTTATTTTATTTATTTAAACTATTTCTATGCTGCTTTTCAGGATGGGGTCCTCTCAAAGTGGATTACAGGGTAAGGGGGAGTAACACCATAAAACAATTGTACAAACATCAAATTACAACCATTAATTAAAATTATCCACAACTCTAATGAGCTAAAAGAACAGCCTGACAGCAAAACATCAGCCTAATAGCAAATTTAAAAGTTTCAAAGTTTTAAGCAAGAGTAATAATTAAACCACCCCTAGGCCATAAGCGGACTGAAACAAAAATGTATTCAGAGCCCGTCTAAAAGAAAATAAAGAGGAGGAAACATTTCTCTTTCTAGAGAGGGGCTTTCAGAAATGGGGAGCCACCACCAAAAGGTCCTGTGTTGTATCTCCACCAAACTAATAGTACCTACTCTTGGGTCTGTAAGCAGGACCTCCAAAGCTGATCTCAGGGGAATCTCTCTAGTTGGCAAATATATCTCATTCCGGGTAGCACAAGTTGTTTACCTGATGAAAACTTCATTGTTTTGAAAAGATGGGTTGTTGAGGTCAGCCTTGTAAATAAGTCCCCAACAGTTACTAGTCTGCTAGGGTCTGGCAGAGGAGGAACAGAGAACTCCACCCCTCCTTCAGCATAGAAATGAAGCAGCTGCTGGGTGTAGAGGAGAAGACTGTCCTTCTTCTGGCAGCCCAATTGATTTCTATGCTGGGTGCAGAAGAGGGACAGTGTTCCACCCCTCCTCCTTTAGCCCACTTGCCTACATGCAGTTCCTTGTTGTCCAAGCTGATGAAGCTAGTGCTTAGATACAGGGCTGGTTAAGGTTGCCAGTGTCTTTCTTACAGTTTATTTTTATATCCCAAATTGTTGTTGTTGTTGCTGTTATTAATTTTATTTCTATACCGCCCAATAGCCATAGCTCTCTGGGGCCATACTTCTTCAAAGATTCATCATAGATTTACCCCAAAGTCATATTAAATACCAACAGAGATTTCTTGAGTAAAGTCAGTAAAAAAAAATACATTATAGATTTCACGTCATACACTTCATACATTTTTTCTTGACTTTTCTACACAGCTTTAAGTTGCTTTTAGTTTGCAGGAAGTATATATAATGGTATGTCAAACTCCTAGCATAAAAACTGCTGAAATAATTTAGAAAAGCCCAGCAGTTTAGCTTTCTGATAGCATTAGTTTTCTTGCTTTGAAAGAATGTAATTGCCTTTAAAAGTTTTAGAGTCTGAACTTATTACAATTACACTCTTTGCGCTGACCCTAAGAGACCCAATCTAACCACAAGTGGAAAACTGAATTAAGATAAAAGAGCATTTGAGCAATTCACTAATGTAAAAAATGAACTTTGTAATCTTGCTGTTAGACACAATAGCTTCCTACTTCAAGATACCAGTAGACAGCACCTGAAGTGTAAAGTGGATAAAAAGCATGTGTTCATGGTTTAAGTAGCTAGCTAGAGATCCAGAATTGCAACAATGCAAGTAACAATTACATATTCTCTTATGTACATGCCTATATGATGTTTCATTTAATTCATAAATTGAGCATTTGGGAATTGTTATCAAGAGATCCAACTATGGTGCAAGATTACTAGGAAACAAGATCTATGGAGCCTACATAGTCAGGCTTACAGAAAGGAAAGCTCTTGGGCAACTGCATTACAAAATGTACGTTTGTGGAAAATTGTGTGCAGGGATACTGCCACCTATACAAAATTCTAATTCACTGATTTGCAGAGCTGATATAACGAACACTGGAAATCCCACTGTCAGGCATTGTAGGGGACACACTATAATTTGTTCAGGGTGTTCAACTGATAGAAAGTCCCACTCTAGAGATAGTAACATGCAAGAAGGTGACACTGCAGTCCACTTCCGCAGATGTGTTATTGCACTGTTATCACAGCTTGTATGTCAGGCCTTTATATGGCAGGGTATAATGCCTACTTCAGTCTCTCGGACTTTATGAAATCATACCTCTTCTAAACCTACTAGATGTTCTTGTCTAATACACAGACACATGCCCCCCCCCCTTACATAGAAGGCTCATTGAGTAAATTTGTCCAGCACCTACATCTCTCCCTCCCTGGGCTTGCTTTGACAACCATTCAAACGATTCTCAAAGCATTCTCACATCCCCACAGCACTGGCTGCTCTGGTCCCTGAATACCACTCCCATCTCAAATCTGAAGGTACCCGGGTCTATAACACAAACTCACATCCCTACCTTTTTGGCAATCCCAATGGGATCATGACTCATCATGACTCTGGGAAACCTCAAGCCTTAGACTGTTTATAGATGTATTGCCAAAGAGACCATCAGAACTGTTTGCCAACTCACCCATTCCACCGGTGTCTCACAAACATAGGGGTAGCTCTCTCTCAGGAGAAATGCTGTCTTGTATAATTCAATTTAAAATAAGCATGTCGGGTGTGCTTTTTTCCCTTTCCATTTTGCATATAAAGAATGGAATCTGGCAGAGACTTGCCTAGGATCACCCACTAAGTTATATAGGGATCCTATATGCACAAACACACACACACACAAATCTAATCACTACTTGATCAGAATCCAGTACGACTAGGAGCTGGAGTGAGGGAGGCAGACTAGGCATAAGCTTATCCTGTACTCCCTTGATTTGCCTATCCTACATGTTCTTACTGTGTCAGCAGTGTGTCACTGAAGCAATTCTAGCCTGTAGGGTCCCCAACAACTTTGCAATTACAGAAAGAGTAAAGGTGAACTACAGACTACAGAAAGGGTAACAGGTAAGCCTTTCCACTAACATCCACCACCTTTTCTGTGGCAGCACAGAAATCAAACAAATGTACCGAGAGAAAGATGGTGCTAATATTTAAGATGACTGATGTTTAACAACTTGGTCAGTCTCACCTTTGGGGTTAACAAAGATCCAACAAATTTGTTCTCCACGCCATCAAAAATGGTGTGACATTTTCCTAATACAATTACCGTATATACTCGAATACAAGTCGAGTTTTTCAGCACATTTTTGGTGCTGAAAAATGCCCCCCTCGACTTATAAGTGGGTCAGCGCTCCCCCAGGACCCCCGCTGCCACCGCCAGGCACCCCCCTCCACCCCCAGGACCCCTGCTGCCACCCCCAGACACCCCACCCCCACCCCCGTACCTGCACCCGCCGCTGCCGCAGCCCCTCCCCCGCCGAAGCCGCGCCGCGCCGCAGCCCCCCCATGCCACCCCCATGCCACCCCCACGCTACCCCCATGCCACCCCCAAGACACCCCCCGTCACCGTACCTGCTCCCGCCGCCGTAGCCCCACTTTCGGAAGGGGAGGGGCGCGAGCGATCCTCTTCCCGCCCGAACCTGCGCCTTTCGCGGCCGGCCGGCTGGCCGGCCGAGCTGGCTGCTGGCTGGCTGGCCGGGGGCCAGCTCGGAGCGCGGTGCCATCGCGCTGGGGGAGGGCGCACGGAGGCCCCCTCTCCGCCGCTCTCCACCAGACACCAGATCCAGGGGGCGCCTGAAGTTTCCTTCCCCCCCGCCGGCGCCTCTCTCTCTATTTTTCTTCAGGCGGGGGGCGGCGTTTGCTTTCCTCCCTTCCGCCGGACGGTCCGCCCGGGCGCTGCTTGAGCGGAAGGGAGGAAGGAAGGTGGAGAGCGGCGGAGAGGGGGCCTCCGTGCGCCCTCCCCCAGCGCGATGGCACCGCGCTCCGAGCTGGCCCCCGCCAGTCAGCCAGCCAGCCAGCTCGGCCAGCCGGCCGGCCGCGAAAGGCGCAGGTTCGGGCGGGAAGAGGATCGCTCGCGCCCCTCCCCTTCCGAAGTGGGGCTACGGCGGCGGGAGCAGGTACGGTGACGGGGGGTGTCTTGGGGGTGGCATGGGGGTAGCGTGGGGGTGGCATGGGGGGGCTGCGGCGCGGCGCGGCTTCGACGGGGGAGGGGCTTCGGCGGCGGCGGGTGCAGGTACGGGGGTGGGGGGTGTCTGGGGGTGGCGGCGGGAGTCTCCCCTCGTACATTTCCCACCCTAGACTTATACTGGGGGGCAATAAGTTTTCCCAGTTTTGGGGGGTGAAATTAGGGGCCCCGACTTATGTTAGGGCCGACTTAAAGTCGAGTATATACGGGTACATATCTAAGGCTTCAAATGTGAGCTTTTACCTAGGGCTCAGCATTACATGGCAAAGGTTCTTTCAAGCAACATATTAGTCTTTAGGAGAACTTAAGAGTCAGCAAGGGATTGCCAAGGGTCCGTATCCAACATCACACTGGAGGAACAGAGATCACAGGAGGTGACTTCCCCACTTCTCCTCCCAGAAGCCCCCAGAAAAGCCTCTCCTGAGGGCACCCGCCTGAAAGGGGTGGGCTGTTACATGGGCGAGTGAGGGGAGAAGGAAGATACCTTAAAATCAGGAAGAGGCACCTTCGACAGTCAGCGCTCCAGCTCATGGAAGGTGCCTCCACTGGATTTTCAGGAATCCACCTTCCCCACCCCCACCCCTTAGTCCCCTATGCCACAGCCTACCCCAGAGCAGAAACCCCCAAACATCAAAAGGTTTTTCGGGGGGCTTCAAGTGAAACAGGATGCAGGAAGCCAACCTGCAGGAACTCCAATTACTGACATGTTGTTGGATACAACCCAATATAGGTAGTTTGATTTTACCGCACAAATATTATCCCATTAAAAACGTATGCCCAAAAGGTCTGAACACAATAACCACACTAAAAAAATTGTAGAAATTAACCCACTGCATGAAATATTAGACTTTAAAGATAAAGTCATACTTAAACACCCTGGTCAGTATCCAACACTGTTGGTCTGCTTACACTATTAACATACCACTAGTATAAGCAACCTCTAGCGGTACACCAATAGCTTAAGCTGGTATAATAAGTTGCCCCAGAAAAACCATTGTGCTTGCTTGTGCTATTGGTGTACTGCTACAGGTTGCTTACATTAGCAGTACATCATTAGCATAAGCAGACCAACAGTGTTGGATACGGCCCCCAATAACCACCAACCCATTCTAGTTATTGTATTCTAAATCAGGGGAGGAATTTTCAATACTACACTACACATTTAATTCTTTTCAGCTTGATCAGAAAAGTGCATCTGCAAACATATTAGGTGCAGACAAAGCGGTCAGCAATTCAGTTACACTAATTGGATTTTTGATTATTACAATGCTTTTTCACTCCTTGACTGTGGCAAGGTACTATAGAAAATAAGACACCCCACAATTTAGAATTAAATTGGAATGCTGTTTTAGATTTTCACAACCCCGCAAGACAGCTATAAAGCAGTAAGCCAATTCAAGTTTCAAGTCATCCTTCTCTGGAACCTTTGTGGAACACATTTTCCTCAAAAACCAGGCAAAGAGGATTCTGCTGCCAGAAATAGCTAAGATCTTGACCATGGACACTGCAAAAGTTGTTGGCATGTAAACTTCCCCACCCAGCCAACTGCAGGGCTTGCATAATTGCTTCTGCTACAGCCACACATACCTGTCCCATGAACCTGGACTTCCAAGTTTTCTTGTTTGTTTGTTTGTTTGTTTGTTTACTTCATTCATTCTGCAGATGGAGTCTATTCCATCCAAGGACAGCCTATGACCAACTACAGTCTGGCTATTCCACAACTCCTCACTACAATGAAGTTTCCAGGTTAAAGACCCCAAACAGGGATATTATATAAGACATGAGTATAGAAAAATAATGTTGGAATTCTTGCCATCTTGTGGAATACTCCTTTCCCTCTCTCATTTTACATTTCCTTGCATCTTGATACACAGTAGTTTTACAAACATGCTCTCGCTATTTTTAGGATGAATGACTCTTTCTCATACTAAAGAATTGCCATTACTGTACACTTTACTCTTAACAGTAATTGAACAACAACAAAAAATTGAGCTATGGAGAAAGAAGAAAAAATATTTGTATTCACTACACAAACCTCCCAAGTTACACTGCCCTGTAGAGACACATATGGGAAATTACAGGCAGTCCCTGAGTTAAGAACGTCCAACTTACAGACAACCCATACTTAAGAACGGACTTCTGGGTTCCCCAGCACTACATTGTTTACGTAGAGTACATAGCACAGTATACTACGGAATTTGTGTAAATGCCGATTTTAACGTATAGAACGCTATGCTGTTCTGGCTTACATACAAATTTGATTTAAGGACATCCTTAAGAAAGGAACTCGTTCCTAACCTGGGGACTGCCTGTAATGTGCTTCTCTGCTTTCATAGCCCAATGGGGACTTTTAAAAAAGACTGCTATTGTTTACTCCATTTTATACTGCCATCTAGCTTTGTAATCTTGTTATAGACATGCTTACAGAGAAGTAACTTGAAGAATAGCCCAAACCAGATTAGAGGAGTTTACAAAGTTTTACTCTTAAATTCAATAGTATTCGCCCCAAAAAGAAGTCCCTATTAGCCTGCCAACCACCCTACCAGTCACACAACTAACTCCAGACAAATTGTAGGCACCCAAGCATACTTGCTCCCAGGAATAGGGAGGGTAGAGGAATAGAGACCCTGACCCAGAGAGGTCTGCAGATAAGTGGTTTTATACTCTCCATTCTTTAAATTTTTTTTATCATGATGACTGTTACCCTCTGACAATGCTAGTCACCTCTTTGGAGTAGGATAGACTAGCTGCACTCTTTCCCCTCCATCCAGACTGTTGATCAGAACTGACATTTCCAGTTTTCTGTTGACCATGCACACATTCTACAGGAGTGGCATTCAGAGTCCCCCTCTCTCCCATGGACACACATGCAATATTATCCTTCTGAACTTCGGATGGGGGATACCCTCACTGGATTTCAGCAAATATCAACACTTGGGACTGGTTCACACACAAGATCAGGAATCCTATAAGACAGTCTTGTGTCCCTAAATACATACACACAATAGATTCTTACACATGTGGAAGATATGAAGAGATGTACAGCGCATCAGAGCATAAGGAAGAAATTGCATGAATCAGGTGAACATGTAGACAGTTAATCCTGTTACTGGGTTCGCATATCATGCAAAGTCACGGTGGGTTGTCATTGTTGGTAGTCGCAGAGTGGTTTAGTGTTAAGTCCAAACCCAGAGCGGTTTTCCTGTCGTGGATAGTTTTGTGCAAAAAAGCTACCCTGAGAACCCATGGCTTATAGTAGGGATGTTTAGGGTGACTTGTTCTTGGGGTGGCTTAGTGTGACGTCCAAGACTCCAAACCCAGCAAGGTGATTTTTCTATTGGTTTTCGGGAATGGCTAGCAATCTGGCTGGCAAGAGCAGCCAAAACCACTGCCGCTTCTTGTGATCTTGCTAGTGCCACCGCCATTCTCCCTCATCCCTTCTCAGTCCCAGAAGGGATTTAAAAAATAATAATAATAGGAATCTTGAAAAAAGGTCACTGGAGAGTGTTCACTAGGAAAAGAAGCACCCTGACAAAGGAAACTCCCTCACACCCACATTACACTAAAGTAATAGCACATTCACCTAATATTCCTTCTCTCCTGCAGCCGCAAGCTGCTTTTGACCACCCCCTGCTCCCTTTGCGCTTGTCACTTCCCTGCACTTGTCTCCATTGCTTGCTGTCAGAGATGTACATTAGGGTTACAGAGCACTGAGCAGGACTGCACAAATTATGCAAATGCATGGTAGAATGGAAAGGAAATTTGCACAAATCTCATGGCAGGAAAAATAATTTTTAACAGTTTGCGAATGCCTCCCTGAGGGCGTTCTTACTTCAGCGTAAGGGAAGCACTGAAATGGAGGACATAGACAAGAGGGAGATATGGGTATGGTTGGCTAAAAGGCAGACAGGTGGTCTTTCGCTCTTGCGCAAGAGCCTGGTGGGGGGAGAAGCTTACGAATGTGTTCCTGCATTCATAAGGGCTCAGAAAATTATTTCCTTTTTGTGATCTGATGCTAGAGGCAGGGAGGGGTTCCCTCATCAGCCGGCAACTACAGCGGACCAATCGCAGAAAGGGTGCTGATGTAGGGAACGAGGGAAACGAGGATTTCTGCCTCAAATGCCCCTGGGATATGTGCCGGCAGCAGGCTGGAGGACGGAGAGGGACTGAGGGAGAAATGAGCCACGGAAAGCTGCGGAGTGGGCAATCATCTGTCGTGATGGACAAGCCACCCACCCACCATAGCTTCTTCTCAGGGTGTCTTAGTATGACGTGCAAATGTGCCCCGTGTCTCATCATCTCAAAATAAACACACCCAGTGACCTAGTACATGATTCCACTTCAGGAAGTACATAACCCAGCTCTGAACCAACACTAATCAGGATTTTCCAATGCAATCTACTCACAACTGACACACAACAATGGAGGCAAGTTTTCTATTGTTGGCACACCTCTCCTGATTTCTTCAGCAAACAAAATATTGCCTGAAAGCAGGCCAAGTTTGCAATCCTGGTTTGGAGTAATTGTTCAAACCATAGTTTGCTTGTTTGGACGTCACAGTAAACTAATTAGGAAAACCAAGAACTGTTCTATTAAGCAGGAAATACAAACAGAGGAGGGAGTACGCACAAATATGGCTCACTACCAATCCTCCAAACCAAGGATTGATCAAATACATCTGAATGCAGCTATTGTCTATATGTGTATTTGCTAATTACCACTAGAGCTCATTGTATTAGATACATTAGGCATGTCACTAAGTACAAACAAGTAGAGTTAACATAATCAGAGGTCTTTGGTCTTATGCCCTGTTTCAGCACACTTCTCCCACCCTCAACCCCGTCTGGATTTTAGATAATAAATTCTCAGAGGGGAAACTAAAATGAAGAAGTTTCACAGTGTACCTTTCGTAAGAGTGTGGGGTTAGTCTCTCTCTCCTCAGTGGGAATCTAACACCCAAATTATCTGTCATAACACTGCCCGGCTACAAATGATGTCAAACCCAAGAAACCTGACAACCTTCTGGAACAATGGTTTCCTTTTCTGACATGTATGGACTTAGTGAGCTCACTGTAGCTTATTAGCCAATCCAAGCCACCGCGGCATCTAGTTTCATGCGAACCTGGCAAAGGTGGGGTTTTGGGGTGTTTACAAGCCACCCATGGGCTGTTTTAGGGTTGCAGGTGGCTTGTCAACCACCCCAACAACCCACCCTTGCCAGGTTCACACATAAGAAGCTATGGTGCACCCCCCGAATATCAAAGCGGCCACTGTCACCGGAACAAGGAGCCCCATGGAGAAATTCAAGCACAATGGCTTCTCGTTATGTGCGAACCAGGCCACTGAAACACTTCTATATAAGGCTACTACAGTTCAGCTCGACATTTCTACAAGATACAATGAACCATATGGAACAAAGTACCCAACTCCTCATTACAGTATATCTTTGCTACCATATATTGCTATTAAGAAAGAAATTGGCATCACTGTAAAGCCACCTTTAGTTATATTACTGTTTAGCATCATTTTGTTTTCACAGTTGTGGTGGCGGGGGGAGAAGAGCAGAATACAAATTTTAGAAGTTTAAAAAACAGTGGGCAGTATCCAAATGGTCATTCCACAAGTGGGGGCCACTAAGCAGGAACCCACTAGGAGCATACTCGGTGAGACGGTGGGGGAAGGGTCCCTGCGTAAATTCCTCAGCTAGAGAAGTTTCCCAAATGAGGTTCCACACAAGCTCAGAGCCCATATGTGTGATGCACAGAGACCACAAAGATGACCACTAGTTTCTGGATCAGAACAGGTCAGCAGAGCTCCCTTACACGAGTTCTGCCAACCTGCCTCATTCCAGAAATGAGTGTTCATGCTTGTTTCTGATCCTAGAGGAAACAGTAAATGCCAGCTGTGCAAGCGGTGACCCGCACTTGTGCAACGGAAGTGGTGGCCCCTGCTTGCACAACAGCCCACTTGGATACTGCCCCAATTTTCAACAATAGGACATCTCTATACTGCAGTATTTGCAG
This sequence comes from Shinisaurus crocodilurus, assembly GCA_021292165.1. Classification (NCBI taxonomy): domain Eukaryota; kingdom Metazoa; phylum Chordata; class Lepidosauria; order Squamata; family Shinisauridae; genus Shinisaurus; species Shinisaurus crocodilurus. The sequence continues at coordinate 129,766,717 of CM037881.1, read as the reverse complement.
CTGATTCTGGACACTGGCAAAGTTATCAGTTATTGGGAGAGTCAAAAATGCTATTACCACTAACATTCACCAGTGGTTATGAACATACATGATGGTTATGTGTCCACATCTTGGGTGGGCAGAAGGTAGATCTCTAGATGCTTTGGACTTCAACTCCCAGAAGCCCCTGCCAGCATGGCTGATGGTCAAGAATGCTGCAAGTTGAAGTCCAAAACATCTGGAAGATCTCCTTTCTGCCCACTCCTGGTCTACATTACAACTTAGATTGTCTTATTTTAGGTACATATGTGTATTTCAGATACTTTGCTGAATTTCCTAACTTATCAATATGCAATGTATTAAACTGAAAAACCTCCAAAATCCCCAATTATGAATCCAAAGAGAAAGCCAAAGAATTCCTGGAATACAACAGAAGCATCCAGAAGCAACATGTGATGGAAGAAAAAAAAACCCAGCTATCTTTGGTACAGTGGGCAAACTTGTTTCCTTTAGTTATCATATATTAATTCTTCACGTTATGTTCTGCACCTGGAGAAGAGAGTACGAGTATCGTATACTCTCAACATTGACTCCATTTGCATGTAACAGCATTCATGGGTTAACCCATGAACTGCCAAAATCTAGAGGGAACAAACAAGTACGCTGCCTCTAATGCGTTCATCGTTTCTGATTTCAGTTAACAATCTATGATCACACAGCTTGTGTGATCACACTGGGTGATGTCTGAACCTGGACACTCTAGGTCGTTTAGGGGTTAAACAACCCAGAGTTAACCCAACAGCAAACCATGGGTTAACTCTGGGTTGTTTAACCCCTAAACAACCCAGTGGTGGTGACATGCAGTGGTGCTCATGAAGGCAATGGTAGGATATGGTCCCAGTGAATATATATGGCCAACAGATCTGATGTTAGTATTCCTAGATGCCATGTTTCATTTTTTTTAAAGCCAAGATTCTAACCCTCACATCTAAAAATGTGACAGCAAAAAATTTTAATGTAATAAATAAATAAATAAATAGGAAATAAAAACAGTACAAATGCTTTCACAATCCTTCTAATTTCAGAGTCTATACCAAAACTACAAGGATAGACTCATATTTTTCACATTTGAGTGTAACACTTTAGGAACAGAATAAGTGCAAAAATGTTCAAGAATTACATTTATCTATTCATCAAGTTTAGGGCAGAATTACATGTTACCCTAGCAAGTCGGTGCTTAACCCCTCCCACCCCCCAATTTTCCCCAGCAAATGCAGCCCTATGACATTTTATCCCTCAGTTGGGCTGGTTTTGGAGCCCAGATGAAAGGGAGAGATTGAAAATTACTGAAGGGACCATTTATAGGGATGAATTAACACTCCATGCCTATTGGTTTTCTTAGAATTGTCATTGCATTTGCCTTAGTAGTAAGACATAGGGTTGGTACCCTATTTTCCTCATAATATGTAATTACACACAACAAAAGCTTCCATAGGCCTCTAGCTGACCTATTTCTAGTACAATTGTAAGCACTGTGCCACCCTGTCTTAAGTACTATTTAAAACTGGAATTAAAAGGAATGAGCAGAATTCAAAAGACAGCAAAATAAATGAAAAGTTAAGCTATAAATGTTTATCTACAAATACCATTCCACAAGGGGGGAAAAGTAAAAGCCAGTTAATTAAATGCTGATTTGCCACCTTTTCTGCAGAGACATCATTTGTTCTGACAGAATAATCAAATTGTCATTTGCATATTTTCAATGTATGTATTTTCGAGACATTTGTAAAAGCATAGTGTAGATGACAATTAGCACAGAAAACAAGTACTTCAATTCTACAGCTATTTTTTCTTGTAAGACTTTATTTACTATGGAGTCTTTCTAAAATGTGAACTGTTCATTTCTTTATTACAAGCCAGCAAGTCACATTGGAAGCAATTAGGGAAACTTACACAAAGGATCTGCTTAAATTTCGTTTAATATGTGTACCAAATCTATCACTACGAAGAACTATCCACACTAACAGTATTGCAGAAAAGCTTGCAGATTTTTCCCCTCCCCAGTTCCACAAAATACAAACAACAAAAGCAATTTGCCCCTGAAATACTGCTGCATTTATCAATGTCCCAAATCTGAAGGAAACAAAGCTTTGACACTCTGAGATGCTTACCACATTATGTAAGTGGTGGACAGCAAGGATATCAGTTAAGAAGCTCTATTGTATGCATTTCTTTCTGTCATGCTTGATAAATTGTACATGTTTTTTTTGTTTCCATTGTATCATGAATTGTAAAAGAGGTGGTAAAGATTATTCTAACACACAAGGGTTGCCAAAGATGCTCTTACTGGGCTTCTCCAAGTCAAGAAGTCAGCTATATGGACTTCAAATATAATACAAAGACCAAGCTCACTGAGCAGTACACACACAAAAACACACACACACTTGGCTGACAGGAAAACAGAAAGGAGAGTGGCCACACAGTATGAAATAAGGGGCCAGTGCAAAACCTCTTGGAGAAACAGATCTCCAACTTCAAACAAACGAGTAGGAATTTTGACTCACCATCTAATCAAGACAAATTCAGAAAGGAGTACAAGACTACTGGCAAATGTCTACACCCTTTTAGGGATATCTACAACACACTAATCCTGTTGAGGCATTTGCCTGAACATGAGCTGGCTAAAAGTGTGTAGGTGTAGGCCGCACATGCAAGGCCAGCCACACAATGTCTCTGGCCATGTGACCTCATCTACAACCCTTAAAAGGATTTTTAAAAGTATGTTTGGCTGAATGCACTCAGAAGCTTCATTGCAATTGGGAACCCTAGTGCCAAATGCACTTGGAAACCCTGTTCAGACTTTCACACTAAATGCTCAAAACTCTATAGAGGGGTCCATGTGCCCAGGGATATTGGAGGCGGGGCATCTGTGCATGCCCCTGCCCTCTATGCCCTCTTCAGGCCAGCCCATGTTCAGACAAACACACTCTGAGAGCTAGTCCTCTGAACAAAACATTGGAGAAATGGAGGTTCTGCGAGTAGCGGAAGTATGAACATCAGTTCCCTGCTACAAAAAGCAACAATATTAAACCCAAAATGGAAGGAATGTGATGCAACAGCAATTTCTGGCATTGGTTCTGAAAGAAATTCAGAGGAAACTGTCCCTTCCATGTTTACTTAGGTGATTATTCTTTTAGCTATGCAGCACTAGACAATGAAGGAGGATTAAAAAATCAGGTATAACAAGATGTAGTCTCAGAAAATTGGAATATACCACATTGCAGAATCTTTGTACAATGTGTAGGTGCAGTGTGGAAACCCATCAATTCTCTCACTGGAATGCCGACATTTAAAAAAGGTTACTATTGTTCAAGATCCTCCGTGAAAACCCAAATAATTTCTCCTCTGATTTCACCCTTACTCTTCTGAAATCCCTCTTGATTTCTTAAGCAGAAGATATAGCCCACCTTCCCCAACTTTAATATAAGACAACACACCCCATATGAAAGTATCAATTTTCAGGGCAAGTAGAGTCCACTAGTCTATTGAATCAACTGAGGAGCATAATGTCTACTGGGGTGAGAAGTACCCTTTGGATTGTCAGAGTGAAGCTGTTGCTAAATATGTGTGGAGTTCATTTTAAAAGCAGGAGTGAGGGAAATAGTTTAAAACTACGGACTTGAAATTAAGGAAAATAGAGTAGATTACCAATAGCACTGCGCATTATTTTCCAACAGTTTCTCCACCATGTGCTCCACACGAACGAACCAGCTCGGCACAGCTTTGTATATTAGAGGAGTATCTGACCTAAAAGAAATTGTATAAAGAGAATCAGGCATGTTTGTTAGCTATCCTGATGCAATGCTTGAAGAACCAACTTTGGTTACAATTGCACTCCTCTAAAAATCAATTACCAAGGGAGCTGACTGTACCCCTTGCCTCCAGAGTCTAAATGAATTGGTACAGAACTGCAGTGTATCAGATAATTTTTCACCCAAATCTATAAAGCGATTACTATTTACACTGCAAAAATACCCAACTTTTCATTACTTTCATTAATATTCAATAATACATCCCAATGCTTTCAAAATAAAAGGTCAACATCTGAGATTTCTTTTTTAAATCAGATAAAATTTCATATTAGTTCCCACTGAGCCAAAGCATGCTCAAGTATCATCCATGTGTGTTACCTTATACATTGCAGACAGTTCTATTTAGCTATGGCTCACCTAATTTAATTCTTACTACATAAACAAAAAGGGAGTGCTCCCCCACATGTCTCCATCTCGCTCTTCCAATGTCGCCTGCTCCAATTTCGTTCACGTCATCCTATCATGGGACAGACACCATCCACATTTGAGCATGAGAAGGGAGGACATGGAATGAAGAAAAGCTCAGAACCTGCCTCTTGTCATGTTCCTATGAAAGCTTTTATATCCCTGTACCTTTTGTTGACTGGTGTCACTCACACAATTTGGAACAGAAGCAGATAAATTTGCAGGTGATGGAACGAAACATGTGGCGAAGGAATATAAATGAGGACTTACTTTGGGCTCAATGGCTCAGTCCAGAGACAACAGCAAACCATGGTTTGGCACTATACAAAATGAGCCTGGAAAGAGACATAGGCTTGCACGCTCTCTCCTGACCTTGTACACTTCTGATTCAGTTAGTTACTAATTAGCAACTTCCTCATTACTACAAACCATAGTTTCCCATTCCATCTGAACAAGCAAATGAAGGTATGAATTTGCTTTCCAAGCCAGGGTTACACCACCACAGTTAGAAGCTGGCTGCAATCTTGGCTTGGTGGACAAGAGCACTGGTCAGGTATTATTGTTGCTGCATATCTTCATTCACATGTATAGGGGCATGGGATGGAGATTGTATCAAGAGTATGTGAGGATTCCCATTAAATCCTTAAGAAGTGGGAAGCCTTTTTATTTAAGCAGCACTTAACTATAAAAACAAACTTATTAAATCATGCACCAAATAAGGAGAGTCATATAAGGCACCCTATATGAGCATAATTTGTGCTTCTTAAAAATATCTACTTGAATGTTTACTTTGCCCCATAACAAACACTAAATTAAAAGGTTTGATAATACATGAAGAAACTAAGTTTTCACCCTCAAACTCTTATATTAAAGACAACACAGGGGCTGTGTCTGCTCAAGGACTCTCAAGTGCAATATATTAAGATGTAGTGTAAATTTAATAAGCTTTGCAGACTAAAACTGCTGAAGAGCTATGATGCACATTTTCCAATTCGAAATAAGGATTAAAAACTCATTTTATAGAATATAGTAAATAGACTGAATAAAGAAAAATGTTAAAGCTTGCCTTTGAAATACTTCACATCATCTACAATAAAAGTAAATTATCTGGAAGCTCTTTCATCCCAATGTGTAAGTTTGTGTGATATAAAACTAACATTTTCAAGGCAGCTAGTGATGTGATTATATTAGAAACCTAAAGAGAATAAGGTACCAAAGCCATGCATTAAGAAGTTTCATTTCAACCTATGCCTGACAGAATCAACCTATGCCTGACAGAAGCAGAGTATTAGCATTTGCAGGGAGCCAACCAGGTTACCATGTCAACCAGGATTTGAAACCAGGATGTGAAGTAGATTTGCATAGGCTGATTAAGCGGGTGCCTGGTTAGTCTGTCAAAACAGAGTTAACACTAAACTGTGGTTAAGGAATGGAGGAATTTGTGCTCGATAGGAAAGGAGCAAAGATGAGGGAGCATGTGCTCCAGAAGCTGGCTTCTAATGTACAAATCATAGTTTGTGGGAGCCAGCAATTCTTGTGCATCAGGCCTCAGCATAGATTTCATAGATCATAGAGTTGGAAGGAGCCTACAAGGCTAGTCCAACCCATACTAGCCATTCACATGACAAAGCAATACCACGGTGGGTTGTCATGTCATGGACTGCTTCCCGCAAGGTGGCTTGTTTGTAGGAAACAAGCAACCCCGACAACCCATGGTTTGTTCTAGGGGCTGTTGTACCCACAATGGAGTTGGTTGTCTGGCTTCAGATAACACAACAACCCATTGTGGGTCCAGGGAAGCAGCAACCAAACCACTTGGCAACAGCAGCAAAAGCCCCTTGCCTTTTGCCCAGGCCGCTACCAGTGACAGGTGCCCCACCACCGATGCCCAAGCGGCACGATGGAACAACCATCACTGGCTCGGTGTCCTCCACACCAATTGTGAGCCATTTTGCACTCACTACAGCTTTTCCCCCCTTTTCTTTTTCAGAGATCTCTTTTAGCTATCTGAGGTGACAGCCCCACCAAGGTGCCCACTGTCGCAGTTTTGACAGGGAAATATACAGATCGCGTATACATATTTCCCTGTCAAAACTATCGCATTTAGCCCTGCCTAAATCCCTATTTTAAAAGGAAGACTTACTTTTCACAGCTGTCAGAAGTAAGTGTTAGCGGAAATGGAGTGGGATGCACTTTTGCCCTTTTCCCAAGCACCTAGAGTCTTGGGAAAGGATGGAAAAGGTGTGGGCACCGGAAACTATGGGGGAACACTAAAAACCCCGAGGATCTCACTGCGAAGTGGGGAAAAACACCTCCACCTGCTTTTCACAAACAAAGATGGCTCACAACTTTGCTTTCCCTTGACAGCTTGCCTTTTAACAGTTATCAAGAGAGCACAAAGTAAAAAATAAACCCATTTGCAGCTTCTCTGGGTCAATGTCCATGGTTGGTGCCTGCTACACTTTGACAGCAGGCATCTCTCAGGACATTGCCCAGGTGAGGCTTCCCCATTTCAGACCCCTGCAAGTGCGCACCTCCGCACTTGCGCGCTAGACCAACTAAAAAAAAAATTTTTTTTAATGTACAAAACTATTTGCACCTAATTTCTTTTGCCTAAAAAGTACTAAAAGAAGGTGGTAAACCAGCGACATCCCCTCTAATATGCCACTTGGGCACTTTGGAGGGGCTGTCACTGGCTATCACCTCAGAGAAAGAAAAAGAGGGGGAAAGGGGGGAAAAAGCTGAGGTGACCACAAAAGGGCTCACAATCGCAGCAGGGAGAGAAGACAAGGCAGCTTTAGCCACCAAATCCCCTGGGATACGGGGTGGAGGACTGAGGGGGAAGGAGGGGGAAAACCCATGGTGAGTGCAATAGTCTGTTGGGCGCCTCGTGGGTTGTTCCATTAACAACCCACTTTGCGTAGCATATTTGCAGGGTGGGTTGTCGTGCGGACACAACCAAGATGCCACTATGTAGAGTTCAGTGTAATGAAAAACAGAATTAAAACCAAACAACAAAGGTAAGTGTAATGCTGACCTGGTTCACACGTCATGCTGCAGCTCCTGGGGACAAGTGAAGCGACAAGCATGCTGCCTCCCGCACAGTGGTCATTTCCACTTTCAATAAACAACCCAGGAATGCGCCATAGTTTGTTGTTGGGTTAACTCTGGTTTTTTTAATCCATAAATAATCCAGAGTTTTGAAGTTCAGGTGTCACAAAACAACCCAGGAATGTTCCTGGGCTGTTAATTGTCAGCGAAAACGAGCATGCAGGAGGCAGTGTGGTCGTCACTTTGCTCGTCCGCACAATTCCTGGGTTAAACAACCCAGGAATTCCAGCGTGTCATGCAAACTGAATCACAATTTCGTCAAAGAAGTTTAGGGCAAGTGATCAATTATTTCACGTTGTACGAATCTAACATTTTAAAGAATTAAAAAAGTGCATGCGCTCACAGCCAGTCTTCGGCTTGGAAGAGTGTCTCCCAGACCTAGCCAATTATAAAGCTTTGGGGGAAAGGGGATTTAACAAGATTGATGGATTCTTTTTAAAGGTATTAGAGAATGAGGAAAGATTATACTTAAGTACAAATTCAAACTTATTTAAGTGGATACTTAACCACACAGGAAGAGTTTTCATACCTTTTTCAAAATGACAAAAGGTACAATAAACTGATACGTAAGATTTAATTGGTTTGAACTATATAGCTTACATTTTATATTCATTGCTCTATTGTTCTGCACAAGAAATTTTTCTAAACCCTACTACGCTAACATTACAAATACTAACAGTTGTAGCAATTATAATTATCAATCATGAACAGCCAATCAATTTTGCTACATGGCGACGTGGAACCAAACACACAGGTAAGAAGGGAAAAGCCATCACTTTACATCTGTAAAGCACAGGAACCATAGAAGCCGACTTATACTTGGTGAGACTATTCATCCGTCTTGCCCAGTATCGTCTGCCATGACTGGCCGTGGATCTCAAGGGTCTCAGGCAGAGGACTTTCATATCACCTCCTACCTGATGGTTTGCATTGGAGATGCTGGCAATTGAACCTGGGACCATCTACAGGCAAAACATGTGGTCTACCACTGAGCTACAGTCCCTTCTTCAAAGTGATGCTATGCTAATCCTTAATCCAAAACGGTCTGCTCAACGTTCACCACAGGTAATTAGCTACTGCACTGACAAAATAAGAGTAATTTATGCTACATACTGAAAGTTACTAGGGAATAAACAGTGGCTGGTCAATTTGGCCTGTACCTAACTCAGAGTGAGTGAGTAGACCCTGCACCCATCCTCCCCACTGAGGGCAACTCTCAGAAAAGGACTGGTATGCGAGGCAGGAGCAGAGGCACTGCCAGATTAGAGGAGGCCAAAATAACCACATGGGCAACAAACTTGGCTGCCTGCCACCACCCCTGCTACTCTAGCCACCTTTAAAATGCAATTTCTCTGAGATATCAGGACTGCTCTTCTCTTCTCACTCACTCCTTGCTGCTGCCCTGTGTTTTTTTTCTTAACCTTTGGGCAGCGGTAGCCATGGCAGTGTTCTTCTCTTTCTTTACTTTCCTCCCTGCCATGGCCCAATTTTTTTTTTAACTTTTTGGGCAGCAGTGGTGGTAGTCTCCTTTCTTCCCTTCTTGGCAGGTAAAGAGGCAAAGCTACGGCCTGCCAGCAAGTACTGCTAGGTAAAGTCCTGCATCAACCAACTCCAGCTGCAGTCACATGCCATTTTAATTTAAATGATTTCCCCCAAGGGCGAAAGATGCAGGGAGCTCAGCCAATCAGATGCAAGCTTTGGAGCACTAGGCCAATAAGAGCATTGAAACAGCAAGGTGACTCGGCCCGCCCCCTTGCTGCTCTAGTATCCTCAATGGCCGCACAATCCCAAAGGTTGCATCTAATTGGCTGAGGATGCTACCATTCTTGATCTGGGGGAAATAGCGCACTGCTGCAGCCTCAGCAGCCAGCACAGCAGTTTGCTTCCTTGTCCACTGTGGCTTGTGTGGCCGCTGCCAGAGTGCCATCACCTCTCTGGTGTTGTTTGGCCTATAGCCTATGGTGCCCCAAATTTCAGCATGGTGGTCCAGTGATAATGGCACCACAGTGAAGAGGCTGCAATGGAATGGGTGAATCAAAGGAAAATTGGCAGGATGTTGCTTCCATTCCTGAACTCACTCTGCCCAATTTGGCATAGAGTTGTTTGCTGGCAGCTGTGAGAAATGCTATACACCCAGGTCGACAGGAGTGAATTTTACTTTCAGGTATGAATAGGGTTTTGAATGCAACTTGCTTTTAACTTTCTGGATAAGAATAAAGCAGGATATCTTTTTCAAGAATAAGTTACCAGTCAGGATGCTCTCTTTAAATGTGAATTGTATTAACTCTTCTCCATACCTCCAGCAGAAAGGATAGCTGTGCTTGAAAGAGCCAGTGTGGATCAGTCTTCCTTGCTCTTTTAGGGCCTTGATGATGTTCTTATCAGCATCCTGAGCAAAGCAAAGTATGTTTTTAAGACAGCGTTAAGCCAGCCGAATTTCTGCTGGTGCGTATCTTCAGAAAAAGAAAGCAACTTCTATGCTTATAGTCAGCTATGGTGTAGCCTTACAATTCATGAAGTGCCTTGAATTTACCAGATATGTTTTAGCAGGTATTCACTATTTCTGAAAAAGTTAACACTTTGTAAATAATAAAACCCAGAAAAATTGCAGGCTTACAACTGTAATTCAGAGTCCTTGAAAAAACACTGAAGTTTATCTTGCTCCAACCCATTCCCTCAAGCAACGTCAAAGATAACTTCTAAAGCTACTCTTGGGTGGCACAGGGATCTGCTAGTTGCTCTCAGAAGGAGAGGACTCAGAACATAGCCATCTGTACTGAAAACTACAGCTTGGATCCTTAGTGAATGCACTTCCACTCATAGAACTGGGCTTTCTTACCTCCCTCTTTCTGCTGCACACCCTCCACACCCCGAGAACAGCTACACCTGAGAGTTCTCACACCCTGCCACAGCATGGGATATGGTACAGGGGGTTGCAGCAAGAAGTGGAAAAACCAATGAAAATTAGGACATACCCACCCGTGCATGAGAAGGCATGCCTTCCTCTTGCCCAAGTGATCCAAGCCAATGCTTAGAAAAAAAATATTTTTGCCATGGAATAAATGTATGTATGGTTTTCTGATTCATCTGGCTCAGCTTGTCTGTGTGTGGAAAGCTAAGCAGGGTCAGGCCTGGTTATTACTTGGATGGGAGACCCCTCCTCTAGTTTCCTGCATTGAGCAGGCGGTTGGACTCAATAGCCTTGTGTAGGCTCCTTCCAACTCTATGATCTATGAAATCTATGATTTCATGATAGCAATCAGAACAGCAACCACTTTCCAATGGAAGTAAAATGTATAAAGACACCATAAATTTCCAGTAATCCATGTTTTATCTTGTGAAGTTTCCACCATTTTCACAAGAAATACTGAGGGGGGGAAGGGGGGGGACAAAGCATGCACATTTCTTCAGTTTCTGAATACTATTTCAAGCAGAGTTTCTCTAGCTTCCTCAAGACAACCAACCTTCACATATTGTCCAGCAAAGTCTGTCACTTCTGCTGTGAAACAGCCTGAGGCATCAACAGGACAAACTGGTGCTGAATCTTTCTGAATAATATTGAAATCCATACAGACTCTGTAGTCATCCTATGAGAGAAAAACAATATGAAATCATTTGAATGCTGGTCTTCTGATTTCCAAAACAGCATTCTGGAGTTCAAATTTTTTCTAGATCCTCCAGTGCTCTGGTTTTGAAGCTTCATCGACAGTAAATTGTTCCTTCATGCTCTGAAATGTTTTACTTGTTTCTTCAAACAAATAAAACAAAAGTTCATTTTTTTTTGTTATAAAAGGTAACTCTCAAACATCTTGTTACAGAGGGCTAGTTTATACATGCATATTCATCACTTCATGAGTGCAATATCAACCAGTGACTCACATGACTTTTTTTATGGATTCCTATCTCTGCACATTATCACAGGAGACAAATCCTTTCCAACCAGTCCACATTCAGTTGAGGATCAAATTCCAATTTGTAAATACCGATTACAGAGATTTGTAAATCTCTGTCCTCAAGAGATTTACATGATACCAATCCTAAGACTTCTAATATTCTGCCACCTCAATTTGCAGCTTCCTATATTCTGGGTGGGTTTGTGGGCTAATGGTAAATGGCGCTAGGGCTGGGGCCTCCCACAGTTAGCTCAGTGGTAGAGTTTTGCATATAGAAGGATCCGGGTTCAAATTCCAGCATCTCCAAGTAAGGCTGGAAAAGCCCCCTGTCTGAGACCCATAGCCAGTCACTGTAGACCAGGGGTCTTCAAACTAAGGCCCGCGGGACACATCTGGCCCGCCTTGCCTTTTTATCCGGCCCGCCAGCCGATTGGCGGAAGCAGACTTTTTTTTAACTCTTTCGCTTCAAGCGCCGATTCTTTTAATTCTTTTCCATAATATGGAAAAATTAGTGGTGGTGTTTTACCTCTTATGTATGAGCTGATGTAGCTAAGTCAGATTTCTAATGTTTCAAAAATGCTACTTTGGATTGAAGCAGAGTATGCTCATTTGTGTGATGGCAAAAACAAAAGTATATTCGTGTTAGGCATGAAACAATTGTGCAACTATATATGTAAATACCACCAGCCCTGCCAGGAGTATTCATTAATATTCCCTCCTCTTCCCTCCCCATTCCTTTTTCCTTGTGCGTCGTGTCTTTTTAGATTGTAAGCCTGTGGGCAGGGATTGTCTTGTTAATTGCTGTAAACCGCCCAGAGAGCTTCGGCTATTGGGCGGTATAAAAATGAAATAAATAAAATAACTTTCCATTTAAGGGGGGGGAAATTCACTTCTATCAAGTAAAAAAAAAAAAGGACCCGGGTCCTTTTTTTTTTTACTTGATCCATTCGTTCATATTTTTTTTCAAACTATAGTCCGGGCCCCCAACAGTCTGAGGGACAATGAACTGCCCCCCTGTTTAAAAAGTTTGAGGACCCCTGCTGTAGACAATACTGAGCTAGATGTTCTGGTTTGGTATATGGCAACATCCTCAGTACTGAAAGATGGAACATCACTTCAAGTTGTCCCAAACGTTTTGCCATTCTTGGAGAGACAATCACATGCAATTCCTTTTCAGCATGCAACTCCTTTGCTGAAGGAGCTACACTGGCTACCTATTAGCTACCAGGCCAGGTTTAAGGTTCTGGTACTAGTGTACAAAGCCCTGAACAACTTGGGACCAGGATACCTGAGAAAGCACCTTCTCCCTTACCAAGCTGCGCAGCCACTGAGGTCATCAGAGTACATTCTCCTGGTGGTTCCACATGGCCCGACTGGAGTCCACCAGGAGGAGAGCCTTCAGTGTGGCAGCTCCATTTCTACGGAATTCCCTGCCTCTGGAGGTCAGGCAGGCTTCGACATTGTGTTGCTTTTGGTGCCTGCTGAAGACATCCTTGTTCCGGGAAGCCTCCCTTGCTGACAGTTTTAATGATAACTTCTTTTCCATGCATTGTTTTTATTCTTTTATCTGTTTTTTTCTTTTATCTTTTTTCTTTTTATTGATCACCGCTCCAGAATCTGCTTAGATATGGAGCGGTATAAAAAGACTGTAAATAAATAAATTAAATAAACCCCTCAGCCCCTGCCCCCTCCCCTCTCTCTCTCTCTCTCTCTCTCTCTCAAGTTCTCAGCTGGTCCAAAGCACCATGAGACAACTTGTGTTTTTGTGAGTAACATTTGCTCAGTTCAGACATAAACATAAAATGATGGTCTGGCACGATGTGAATGAGCCTGGAACGAGCCTCTGGCTTGCATGCTCCCTCCTTCCTTTAAGTTTTTAGCATTGTCTCTCATCGACTGGTAATAGTCTGATAGTTCTTCACAAAATAACCACTTTCTTCTCATACACTTCATCAACACCTAAGAGCCTAACCAAACTGGTAGACCCTTGGGAGTTACCAAAGTAGTTTTTGACAGAGAGCAGACACATAAGATTACAGAGACTTAAATAGTGGGTTATCTTGTTTTAGGAAAAGATGTACTGGACAAAATGATCCCAAGATAAACACTGATGCTGCTTCGGTATTATAAGTATTAGAACTGAGTGGGAACAAATGTATTCTTTGTCATAAGGATATTTGTGCAATGCGCTCCTGACAAATTATTAGATCAAAAAGGATTCTGAACCTCAATTAAATGAATCAAAATGAGATGAAATATGTTCTACATAAAAGAACATGAACAGCTTTAAACTTACAGCGCCAAAGTATGGAGCTTGATGTACAACTCCCGTACCTTCTTCTTCCTTCACATAGTTGTCAGTCACTACAGTAAAAGCACCATTTTCTTTGCACTGGAACAAAGGATATATGGTTTTTCAAAATGTATAAAACAGCCACATGGAAAATATTTAAAGCCAGAAACAGTGTTCAAGAACTGTAAGTGTTACAACCATCATACACAATTTTTTTCATTAAAGCCCTTGCTATCAATGTGAGTTAGATGAACTGTGACATCGACAGAGATCAGCAGTTAAGGTAAGCTGCTGCTAATAATACTGAAGAAAATACTTTCCTCCGAGGAAGAACAGTTTAACAGTTCAGTATTATTTACACATTCAAGAACTGAGGGACAATTCAGATCAAAGGTAGCCATTTTCTAACTATGGTGGAATGTGGATCTCTGCATGCACACATGCCACCGTAGTACATAGAACTGATGTGTGAATGAGATACACACACATTTGTATAGGTGATATCTCCAGTTTTCCTGATATTACACCTCAAACAAGATATGGGAGGATTCCTGGGAAACACGTTTAGGACTGGGGTGACAAAGACACACTCTGTCAGAACATAGTCATATCTTGGAAAAGGTCCTAAAACTATTACCATGACAGCCACTGTACATTTTCCACAAAGGAACACTCACAAATTTAACTATATTAACCCTTCGTGGGACAAAAAGATCTATTTACTTTTCCTCCATACACCCCTCTTATTCCCAACTTGCAAATATATTTGTATTTCTGAACTTTACAATGTGGAGACTGTTCTAGATAAAGACTAATCAAAATTATGAAGCTAAAATATAGCAAATAGAACATCTCAAGGAAGTATAAACATTGCTTACCTTGGTGAAATACTTGAAAAGAGGTTTATATTTCTTCCCTTTAAGTGTAATACCAGGAAATCTGAAACACAATTTCTCAAGTTAGCAGTACTTAACACATTTTATTTATTTCTGATATTTATAAACTGTTTTTCTGCCAGAACACCCAAAGCAGCACACAACATAATAAACGCCACAATAAACAGACATTAAAATATACATAAAAATAAAACTACATAAAACACTACACTAATACGGCAAACAGGATCATCACCAGTACGTTAACTGACTACAAAAGCTTGGAAGTCCATGAATGCACTAAATCTACACCATTTATTATTTTACATTCTTACACACTTTAAAAGAGATCATAGCTAACATTTATCTGCTTGGACTTTTACAAATATTTCAGTTAGAGCCAAAGAGGAAAGTACTTCTAGCAAATAAATGGAGGTGGTTATATTTTACACTAATTTTGTAGAGATAAATGAAGTGAGGTGACAAGCAAACAATAGGTGTACAATGTAAAAGTTTTTCACATTTTTTTAACTGAAACAAAGCAACACTTTAAAGAATAAAGCACAGCCATAGTAAAAATGTAACTTCTACATTATACACCTATTGTTTGCTTGTTACCTCACTATAACTTTCTGTAACTCACTGTTTGCTTGTTACCTCACTTTGTTTCATGAAATCAGCTTTGTTCTGTAGATGTTGGCAAAATTTGCAGCAGCAAAGGCAAGTGAATGGCAACACCACGCTATCAGGATGATATACTTCAACATTTGAAAAACAGTTGTAATTCTTCACAAAATTCTATTATCTTAGGTCATTTGCTCTGCAGTTTGTTATATATTTTACAGCCTTAATAAAATTGGGGCAAACACAAAATAGTGTATTCCTGATTCCTTAAAACCAGTGGGAGCTTTGCTAGTGACTCCAATGGTTTTATGGAAGGCACCTTAATGCCTTGCAATAGAAACAATGATGCCCATAAGACTATAAGGCAGATCCAGAATGCTATTACCCAAGACAGATTCAGAATTGTAAATCCCTACTCTGCTACTGTTTTCAAAAGCAATTTCAACACTTTAACATTATCCATAGCAGCTGCATAAAATCAAATTCAAATCCAATGCAATCTTCAGTGGCAGACACCAAACCCCTCGAGAAACTGCACTGCATACAGGAATTATCATATGTTAAACTACCAGATTAAGAAAAAACAACAACTCTTCAGTTCTCTCATCTTTTGCAGAGCAATTATTTATAGACATATTGAATCTAGAATGTGTGCACTAATCTATCTACTTGCCTGTCAAGTACTGCATATTCACTTTCAGATTTGTAGAGGGATACCAGCCTAGCTTCCATCAAAATGAAAATTTTTCCTGTACTTTTATCTGGAAAAAAAAATCACAGAAGTTAATATTTTGTTGCAGCTCTACAGAAATATATATAAACAGAAGATACTAGCCTCAATTCTTTTAACTAAAATAGCTCCCAGGTTATCAGTACAGTGGAAAGAAATCAATCCTAAAATCCATATTGGCACAGACGTTTGAGCTCAATACAGACATCACACCAAATCTGGGTAAAGGAAGCTTAACCATGATTAGGTGTGATGTCCAAATTGACAAGACTGTTATTAGCAGTTGGCCAACAACCAGAATCAGGAGCCATAGTTTGAAGCAGGTTTACAAACCACTCATGACCTCTGACTTGACCAGCCATAGTTATGCCCACACCACAGCCACACAGATGCCAAGTGGATGGAAAGTGAAAGCAGACAAACTGCTCTTGCTGGTGGTTCTCTTCAGATTTCTTACCAGCCAACAGTCCAATTCTCCCTGCCCAGAGCCAGTGCCAGCTTCAGGTTTTTGAGCCCCCTTGGCAAGACACCAATGGGCCCACTCCTTCAGTGGGTCTACCTTCTCACTGCTATTATCAACAGATGCTATTGCTCCTCACCTTCTCTCTCATTATTGCTACCACTTTCTTGCTTGACAGGCAGAGAGCAAGTGAGGAAGTGGGCAGTGACATCTACTGCTTGTCCTTCTCACCACAATTGTCAGGGCCAGAGCAAGAGGCAGGTGAACAAGTACAAATGGTCAAGGAGCACCTGATTACTCTGAACGAGTTTAAATCTCCAGGGCCTGATGAGCTGCATCCTAGAGTAATAAAGGAACTGGCAGAAGAACTCTCAGAACCACTGTCTATTATCTTTGAGAAATCATGGAGGACAGGTGAAGTGCCAGACGACTGGAGGAGGGCAAATGTTGTTCCCATCTTCAAAAAGGGCAAGAAGGAGGAACCTGGGAACTATAGGCCAGTCAGTCTGACATCAATCCCCGGGAAGATTTTGGAGCAGATTATAAAGAAGTCAGTCTGCAAGCACCTTGAAAACAATGCAGTGATTACTAGAAGCCAGCATGGATTTGTCAAGAACAAATCCTGTCAGACTAATCTGATCTCATTTTTTGATCGGGTAACCTCCCTTGTGGACTGTGGGAATGCTGTGGACATTATATATCTGGACTTCAGCAAAGCTTTCGACAAAGTGCCTCATGATGTCCTGATTAGTAAGCTAGCTAAGAGTGGGCTAGATGGAACAACTATCAGGTGGATCCACAATTGGCTACAGAATCGGACTCAAAGAGTGCTTATCAATGGTTCCTTCTCAAACTGGGGAGAGGTAACGAGCGGGGTACCACAGGGCTCGGTCCTGGGCCCGGTGCTCTTCAACATTTTTATTAATGACTTGGATCAGGAGGTACAGGGAATGCTTATCAAATTTGCAGATGACACAAAGTTGGGTGGAACAGCTAATACTCTGGAAGACAGAAACAAAATTCAAAGTGACCTCGATAGGCTGGAGCGCTGGGCCGAAAACAACAGAATGAAATTTAATAGGGATAAATGCCAAGTGCTGCACCTAGGGAGAGGAAACCAAATGCAGAGTTACAGAATGGGGGACACTTGGCTCAACAATACTACAAGTGAGAAGGATCTTGGAATTGTGGTAGATCACAAACTGAATATGAGTCAGCAATGCGATGTGGCTGCAAAGAAGGCAAATGCAATTTTGGGCTGTATTAATAGAAGTATAGCTTCCAAATCGCGGGAAGTGATAATTCCCCTTTACTCGGCACTGGTTAGGCCTCATCTTGAGTACTGCGTCCAGTTCTGGCACCTCACTTTAAGAAGGACATAGACAAACTGGAGAGGGTTCAGAGGAGGGCAACAAGGATGATAAAGGGACTGGAAACAAGGCCCTATGAGGAGAGACTGAAAGAACTGGGCATGTTTAGCCTTCAGAAGAGGAGACTGAGGGGAGATATGATCGCACTCTTCCAGTATTTGAAGGGATGTCACACAGAGGAGGGCAAGGATCTCTTCTCGATCATCCCAGTTTGCAGGACACGGAATAATGGGCTCAAGTTACAGGAACCTAGATTCCACCTAAACATCAGGAAAAATTTCCTGACTGTCAGAGCAATAAGACAATGGAATCAACTACCTAGGGAGGTTGTGGGCTCTCCCACTCTGGAGGCATTCAAGGTGCAGCTGGACAGACATCTGTCAGAGATGCTTTGACCTAGATTCCTGCATTGAGCAGGGGTTGGACTCGATGGCCTTGTAGGCCCCTTCCAACTCTACTTTTCTATGATTCTATGATTCTACATTGCAATGGTGAAGAGAAGGAACGACTCCAGAGGGATCTTGTCAGTGGGCCCCTGCTGGGCTGTGGGTCCTCAACAGGAGCCTGACCATGCCCATCTTTGATGGCAGCCCTGCTCAGAGCCAAGCTCTTACTGGTACTTCCTTCAACAACAGAGATTCCAGGTAGGTTGGTTTATGGCACAATCATACAGAACTCTCAGAGCAGTTTACAAAACAAGATTCAAATGATTGAAATCATTAAATACACATTTGTTTGCTTTTGGCAGTGCTCCTTTTCCACAGAACAAATGTTTGTACTCAAGTGTGTCTGGAACCATCACCCTGGGATTCAGGAGTTCTTGTCCTAACTACTGATGGGGTGGAGGGACTCTTTATAGCAGGGGTGTTGAACCCCCAATCCATGGGCCTAATCTAGCCCACTGGGGGTCCATAGATGGCCCTTCACAGCATTCAGAGATCAGCAATCTCTCCTGTGCCTGCTCCTTAGCAATGAGATATAAGACATTCCCTTATAAGGACATTTCCCCATTATCCCTTTAGCATTAGAAGTCAGCTTGAATCATCAAAGGTAGGTAAATCAGAGGGCAAACCAATTAGATAAATCATATTAAGTTAAACAAAAGCTACAGGAGTTTGAAAGAAAGCACTTTATGTAACCATTGTACTCTCTCCATTATGCTGCCTTCCTGAGATTTATTATGACAATAGCATGAAGCTACCTTCAGATTCTTTCTTTTTTAAAAAAAAAATTAAGATGACAGAACAATTACGTAAACTTAGATCAGTGGTGCAGTTAGCCATCTGCCTGACAGAAACTCCTCCTCCTCTTGCCAGGCAAGTAAACCAGTTATTCATGCCATCTTGGAACACAGCAGTATATGCAGGTGAACACAATAGTAAAAAATACTGTATTGGTTGGTTTTAAATGTTTGCAAGGTTGCGGTTGCAATGCTATGCACTCTTACCTGGGGCCAAGCCCCATTGAACAAACTGCTTCCAAGTAAAGATACCATTTGCATCCACTGGAAAGAAAGCATGCATTGTCTTCATGTTTTGCACTTGCCTTTCACCTTCACATACTGCAACTCTGGATTAACACAGAGGGCCAGGTTGCTAGGCAAAGTCCAAGGGGTAGTCGTCCAAGCAACGAGAGATATGCTTTCATCTTCTTCTAATGGGAAGTTAACAATGACTGAAGGGTCTTGAACATCCTTAAATTTAAAAAAAAATAATGGAAGCCAAACATTAATTTATTTTATGCATCAGTGAACAAATAATGAAAGCAAAGACACTGTCATGTGGCCATCAATATTCTCATCACTTATGACAATGCATGTATCACCAAACAACACGGAAACAACTACATAACTCGGCCTTGCCTGACCGGGCACCCTGCAGATGTTCGGGACTTTAACTCCCATCAGCCCTAGCCAGCATGGCCAATGTTCAGGAATGCTGGGAGCAGCAGTCCAAAACATCTGGAGGGTAGCAGGATGGGGAAGGCTGACATAAATAGAATCTCTCTAAACACCATTCCCTATGCAGACTACTAGATAATATTAGGCAAAGTAGTAAAATGGAAGACTTTTTGTTATTCAGATTTCCAAGGGATTCACTATTTAAACATCCAGGTTGAGAGCAAAACACCAATTTTGCCTAAGTTACAGTGCGATCCTTTGTATGTCTACTTAGAAGTAAGCCCCACTGAGTTTAATCGAACTTACTCCTAGGTAAGTGTGTATAGGATTGCAAACTTAGTCATTCTAAGGTACAGCCTATAGGGCTATGTGCAAACAGTACAGCCGTTGTACAGAGGCACAGAAATTCACCTCTGGTTTTAAAAGGAGATCTAAAGCATAGCTTCAAAATAAATACCAATTCCCGTTTACCTGAACAGAGCTCCTGCAAATCAGTTTCAAATTTAGGGTTGATACCAGTCCAAAAGCACTATAGTTTTTTTAACCTGAACAATTATATCACATTTCTCACATGTACTGTACACACAAATCATCCTTCCTGCTGCAAGATCCCTGGTATCTCCAGGTAGGGCTGGGAAAGTCGCGTATGAAACCCTGGAGAGTTGCTTTCAGTTAGAGTAGACCAGGTCACCGACAGCACAGACCAACAAAAGAATTTAACCAAGTTTTCCTTTCTTTGCCACACACTCAGCTATTAACCGAAATACTTCTTCCAGCAATTCTGCTAATTGAGCGATTTAAAGCACATACCTACAACTATGCAAATGCCATTTTCATTGCAAAGAGGACATCTTAGTCATGCTAGGAGTAATTCAGCCTTTGCACAGAAGCAACACTGCCGTCCTTCAGCCAATTGTGCATAATGTATTTTCTTTTCTCCTTGGCCAAGACAAGTTATGCATCAATAAATGCCACACCTAGAAGTCATCTTTATACGTACAACTAGTGAGCCAGTGTAGTGAGCCAGTGTGGTGCAGTGGTTAGAGTGTTGGACTGGGACTCAAGAGATCCAGGTTCTAGTCCCCACTCAGCCATGAAACTCACTGGGTGACTTTGGGCCAGTCACTGACTCTCAGCTTAACCTACCCCACAGGGTTGTTGTGAGGATAAAATGGAGAGGAGGATTATGTAAGCCACCTTGGGTTCCTTGCAGGAATAAAGGCAGGATATAAATATAATAATGTAATAAAATAAATAAATAAATAAATAAATAAATACACTCATTTATTCCTCTAAAACCAGCATCCAACTTATGTTATAGGGCCAGTTAAGACAACATGGCTTCCTAACATTTATGAAGCCAGGATGAAGTGTCACTTCTGTACACTCCTCCCCTCGTGTGCCAGCCTTGGCATGAAAGCCCAGGTTTGGTTACACCAGAGTTCCCCATTACATCTTAAACAGGGGATGAGGTGTAGCATGATAAGCTACACCTGCTGAAATTCACCTGCATGACAAGCTAGACCTGCTGAAATTCCCTCTTCTACACCAGGGCTGAGCCAAAGGGCCAATGTTTTGAACTTCAACTCTCAGAAGCCCCTGCCAGCATAGCCAATGGTCAGGAATGCTGGGATTTGAAATCCAAAAGATATGGAGATTTACTTTCTGCCCTCCCCCGGTTCTACACAAAACCATTCTAAGTACATGAGCCCTGTCCACTTTTGCATCTGACCACCCTAATAACTCTTCCTGGTTGCTTCCCTGTAGCATGTGTGAACATTGGTAATTTCATTAGTATTTGCAGTTATGTTAGAGCTAAGGATTACTCCAGTGGGAGTTCTTTCTGTGAGCATGAAGCTCAGTCAGCAGGCAAGTCACTAACATGCTTTCCAAATTATTATATAACTGCTACTGATTCTATTCAGTCTCTGAGAAACACTATATACCGCCAGCCACCTTCATGGTTTCAAGGAGTACTAAATATAGTTAGGACATCTCACTGAACATTTATTGGAATTTTACAGAATGAACAACATTACATTAGCAGAACATTGATGAGCTGTTTTTCCCTTTGTATTGCCTTCTAAAATAAGCCAACTTTCAGGAAAACAAGCTTTGTGTTAGAAGATAAGGGCCATTTGTGCACGTTGTATTCATATTAACAAGCATTTCAAAAGGAGCCTGGGAAGCTTAAGGACATCACTCTTTTTTGTGGTTGAAATACCAACTTGTTTTGGTATTTCATGAGTTCACATAAGAGAATGTAAGCTTCTTTAAAAAAAAACACCCAAGAATTAAGAACCCTAATCTTATTCTTTGTTCTCTGCAAACGTTAGCTGAAGCCTATTTTCAAACTTCTGTGACAGTATACACTCCAGACAGCTGAAACAGTCCAGAGCACTTCACACGAAAACTGGTGATTGTAGAACACATTTTGTTTAGTACAGTGCAACAGAAAAAACATTCTTTTCTACATTTACTCTCCAAGCCTACATAATGTATTGCTTAATATGTGGAAGAGAAATATATGTCATTTCTCTGGTTTAATTTATTTAGTCTACCCCATCCTTTGAGCTTGGGACTTTTTACAGTAGTAAGAAACCCTAGAAACCCCTTCTAAAAAAATAAAAGAGAAAAAAAGCTTTAAAAATAACCCACTATTTTACAAAACCTATTAAAAATCCAAATAGCAACAGATTCAAAATTCCAACCAACCACACACAAAAGGATGTTTCTATGTTTTCTTACTACTGTAAGAAGTCCCAAGCTCAAGGGATAGGGTAGACTAAACAAATTAAAACAGAGAAATGACAATACAGGCAGTTCCCGAGTTAAGAACGTCCGACTTACAGACAACCCATACTTAAGAACGGACTTCTGGGTTCCCCGGTGCTACGTTGTTTACATAGAGTACATAGCATAGTATACTACGCAATTTGTGTAATTTGCGTAAATGCCGATGTTCTGACTTACATACAAACTCAACTTAAAAGACATTCTTAAGAATGGAACTTGTTCATAACCTGGGGACTGCCTGTACTATGTTCATGTAACAAGTCCATACCATCTGTTCTCAGTGCTAGTATCCTTTACCAACAAAATGCTGACCTCAGTTTTTAAAAAAATTGTCTTGGAACATTTTTGCAAGCTGCTGCAAGGCTATATGGAAAGGGAATTCCAAAGTTGTTAGGTAGCCACTGAGAACAGATGTTATGGACTTGTTACATGAACATTGTCAAGGAAGTGCTCTCAGTCAATATTCAAGATTCTGATGACACACATTAGAAATTATTATCTCTAAGGCATATTGGGCCCCCTACAGGTTATGTATTTGTGGGGAAAAAGCAGCACCTCAACTTTATTTCTGTATTTTTAAAAACATTTTCATTACCACCTTTTAACAAATGGTTCCAAGGGTCGATCTTAATAACCCAACAACGGAACATACAACATAAATGGACAAAAAACATAATTAAAAGCAGCTCACTAGAAGGCCAGCACTCAACATTTGAAAAAGGATTTTTGCTTTGTGCTGAAAAGTGACACAGCAGGAGTCAAGTGAGACTCCCTAGAGAGCACTACCACCAAAAAGTCCCTCTTTCTGGTTGCCACCTACCTCACCTCAATAGCAGGGACACCTGGAGGAGAGCTTGTCTAGATCCTCAGGTCACAGAAACTGGGAACCATCTCACAATATAGTACAAAATAGTTGTGCCCAGAAAACTATTAGGAGCCTACTAAAAAGCCTGCAGCACTGGCAAAATATTATCCAAGTGCCCAATACTCAGTTGAAGATAAGTCACCATGTTCTGTACAAGCAGCAGCTTCCAAATGCTCATCAAGGCAAGCTCCATGTACAACACATTATTGTAGGCTAAAAAAAATCCTAGATCCCTGGCTGCCCAGAGCCCCAAGAATTTGGCACAGGAGCCTAGGTGTCTGAAATATTTATTCAGTTCTGGACTGAGATGGCACCTTAAAAAAATATTTTATGTTGGCTCCTCACCTAGCTTTTAGGTCAGGATAGCAAGAATGGAACACACAAACTAGAATTAGTAAGAACACATCATATAAGATGGAGTTGGTAAACATTCTCCTTCAATAGTGTTTCAATAGGCTTGTCCATACATAGGAGAGCCCTGATCATGTATCTGCATCAGCTCTCTGTGGTCTTGTATATATACAAAGTATATATATAAGATAGTATATACTGTCAACTATCAGCTTAGCTCTGAACGTTAAAAGTGTTCTTACAAGTACACTGAATATTGATAAGCCCACACTCCAGCCTCACAAAGTTACTTAACATTTCCAAAGCCATGGGCAATACAGCAACTACACTAGTTTCTTTAATATACAAGGCTACATACCTTATAATTCTGGTGAGACTCAAAGTTAGAAAGAGGTGTGTTACATGCAGTTGAAAAAGGCATGACTTTAACTCCTCGGTATACCAGTCCTTTGTCATATAGCTGTTTGAAAACCCACCTGAAAAGAGAAAACAATTAAGCATTCAAACGAAAAAGAGTTATTTTATTAAAAACTGAAAGTTGTAATGGAGAGACAAGTCAATCAACCACATGTAGAATGCAAACCAAAAACTCTGCCCAGAACTTGTTGTTTTTTTACCTGATGTGTTCATTGTAAATATTTTCTTTAAAATCTACAACTTTTACTTTAGTATTTTATCCTGCAAGCTGCATCTTCCAGGCCCAAAGTACAGAACACAGTGCAAAAATTATGTTAGAATACAGTTAAAAAGGTAATGAAAACTCAGGTTAGCTATCTTAAGTTTCGAATGTCATAAAACACAGAACCATGAACACTTGGAGAAAGTCTTCCCACAAATACTTCATCTTACAATGGAAAGTCCCCTAAACATGTCAGGCCTGTTTGCAGGGTATTTTGACACCCTAAGAGAAATAACAAAATGCCACTGTCATTCTCAAGCCCAGATACTATTTGCCATTCATCCTGGCTAGCTCTGTACCTTGCTGTGCATTCATATAGCTGTACTGGCTTATCATTCCTTGTTACCACCAGGGCCCAGCTTACCGATTTTTCTTCACACCTCTCAGTGAGTCCTGGGACATCTAAATTAGTGTACAAAGCCCTGAACAACTTGGGACCAGGATACCTGAGAGAGCACCTTCTCCCTTACCAACCTGCCCAGTCACCGAGGTCATCAGAGGACAATCTCCTGGTGGTTCCACGTGGACCTATGGCCCAACTGGAGTCCACCAGGAGCAGAACCCTCAGTGTGGCACCTCCATTTCTATGGAACTCCTTGTCTCTGGAGGTCACGCAGGCTCCAACACTGTATTGCTTTCGGCCCCTGCTGAAAACATCCTTGTTCCAGGAAGCCTTTCTTGTTGACCAAACACGGTTTTAATGCTACCTTGTTTTCAATGCATTATTTTTATTCTTTTTATCTGTTTTATCTTTTTATTGTTCACTGCTCCGGAATCTGCCTAGATACAGAGCAGTATACAAATACTGTAAATAAACAAACACAGTTGCTGCTTTTCCATCCATACCTCAATCCTAGTACTCTGGGTTCCACATCTACCCATGCCCACAGATTTTTCTAGAATCATTCTTCCTTTAGCCCTACTCTCCCTAAGCACACACCAGAATGGCTTTCATTGTTGGCAGGCATGAAACAAACAAAAAACAAACAAAAAGAGCGGCACAGACTCAAACTAAGTATGACATTAAATTCACCTTTACATATAATGTGCAGGTTTTTAAAAAATGCAAATAGCATCTGCTGGAGGGGAGCTGATGATTATCAGGATCACAGCAGTGGTAGAGGGGACATGTAATTGTTTCCTCCTCTGCTCTGAGGTCCAGAGGAAAAATCTCTCTTCCAAAAACCAGGAGGGGATTGTGTCTCAATTCAAAATAGCAGCTTCGGGGGGGGGGGGGGAGACTTTCATCAGTGTGAAACTCCTTGCTAAGTGTGCACTCCTTGCTAAGAGATTAGAAGCACTACCAGAAACTCTTTTTACAGGGACTACGGTTTCTGCAGTCTAAAGGCAGTATCCAATGGGGTGCAACCACTAACATAAATTATGTTGCATCAGTGCGATGCCAATAGCATTAGTGGTTCTGCCCACTGGATACTGCCCTAAGGTTTAGCATGGACACACTACACATTTATGAGAAATGGAGTTACTTCATTTTATGTCTGTTTTCCAAAGAAGGGCGAGGGGAAACATTCTCCAACACTATGAATAAGTAGACATAAATTTAACAGAAGACACACAGGCTGCGCCAGCAGATGAATGAAGCTGCTAAGTCAAATTCAAGTCAACTATTCCCTCTTGTGGAATTTTCTCCAAGTGCAGGGAAAGCGTTCAAGGCTCTCTCCCCACCCCCACTATTTTTTATCTTTTCACAACAATTTACAAATACATTTGCGATAGAATGAGTCCAGCTTTGGTCTATCTTCTAGACAGAAACTAAATGTAAATTAATAACTTGCACATGACCTAACATATCGCAAAACATTTCCGTTACTATGCTATGTTTGTCCACTTCCATGCCACTGTGGTTAAAACAGGCATCAGTATTGGCAACCTTGTTGCAGAGCCTGAGCAATCCTTTCTGAAAAGGCAGATTGGATACTACAGAGAACTGCATTTCCTTCATAGCAGGGGTGGGGAACCTGTGGCTTTCTAGATGTTGCTGGACTCCCAACTCCCATGAGCCCCAGCCACCATGGCCAATAGTCATAGATGCTGGAGACAATATTAGGAGGACCACATGCTCCCCATCCCTGCTTTATAGCAATGAAACTTACTAGAAATGTCTAGTAAAGATACCTACCACACAGACTCCATGAACTCTGGATATAGAGTTTTATAGTCATTGTCAAAGTCAATCCACCGTCCAAGCCTCATAACACTAGCCTGCAAAGAAATGAAATGCAACTCAAATAACAGCTTAGTAAACACAAATACAATTCCTTTTCCCTCTGCCTACAAAGAAAAATGAGTTGCTCTAGCAACAAGTCAATACTTTCAGGAATCACCATTGTTTTGATAGGATTAGGGAGAGAAAAACTGAAAGTACACAAGCTGTGTGTAGTTTGCAGAATCACATTATGTTGCAGTTCATGCCGTTTATCCTTTGCCTTCATACAATTCCCCCTGAACTTCATTGGGACAAAAATCAATGTAACATGGCATCAACTCTAAAGGTTGTGAGGAACCCCCAAAGGCTCCAGGTAATACTAGCAGCCAGCTAGTATTTATCAGCTGGGATTCAATTAATTGTGCAGCAAGTTCTGTGAGCCCAATGGGTCTCTGGGGTTTGTTTGTTTGTTTGTTTGTTTTAACAGCACACCACCACACAGCAAGACACATTTGAAACTGAGAGATTTCAAAAGCAATCATGATATAGCATGGGGAGGGGGTCTACTGTTCAATATTAAATAACCCACTGGGCACATCCAAGTCTTTAGACATGCTTAAAGTAGCTTTTTCAATACTGGCCAATAAGCACATGCACATGGGGTAGAGAAGAAGAAAGAAACCTGCACAAGTTTGGTGCTTGAAAACAATTGTTCTGAAGACTGAGGCTCAAAAAATATATAGTATTTTTACTTACTTTCCATTCCTGTGCGTATCTCATCACAATTCCCCTACAATTTTTGTTATATTCTGCAATTCCCATTTTTGCAACATCTTCTGGTCCTTTGATGCCTAGTGCTTTGTCAATTTCATATTCCTGCAGAAACCAAATGCATAAGGGCGCTCATTAATAACTCACCATTGTAACGCTACAGCTTGGTAACTATTTTTGAACCCCACCATTCAAAAGGAGAAGACTACAGTAACCCAGGGCACCTAATCCACAGCTTCTAGGCCAAAGAATAAGCTATAGCTACGTGTGAAATTATTCCCACTGTGTGGGAACATAAGTAAAAGAAATTTGATTTCACAACCCAAAAGACCAACCCCATGATACTGAATTGTAAGTTACCACAAAAAACAAAATCTCAACAATGCCCTAGCATTATTTGTTTTACATATGAAGTACTTATAAGTCATTTAACAGTACACAGATTTACTAGATATGAGCCTGCCCCTTTAAAATTACTACTTTAAAGTTTGCAACATTGTATATACATGATCTCTTTTAGAATTCCAGAATCACAATCAGGAGTCCTCATATTTAAGAAGTTATCATTTATCAAGAAGCAAATAACTGAGGAGCACTACTCATGAGCAAATTCATTAAAAATGGATTAAGTTTATTTTTTCAAGCCAATAAAATCATGATCCAAATCATGCATTCCAACTCCATGACTGAGTTGCTATCAGAAGAAGTTAAATTTCAGCCTCTCTGTGATATTAAAAAAAAAAAAAGATTCAAATGGATTGCTCCATCAGTGTAGCAGAAATTTAAGAATCAACAGACAACCAAGAACTATACGCAGAAAAGATATGAGAGAAAACATTGAACATACCACTGGTAAACCATGACAATCCCAACCAAACCTTCTATCCACATGAAATCCACTCTGGTGAGCAAATCTAGTTACTATGTCTTTAATGGTTCCTGCAAGTATGTGTCCATAATGTGGAAGTCCTGTGGCAAATGGAGGTCCATCATAGAATGTAAACCTATATAACAGAACATTAAAAAATAGTACACATTTTGAAACAAAGCTCTCTCAAACAGGAAAAAGAATTTTAATACTGCCATATTTATAGTAGTTTTCCGAATGCATGTAGTTCTACCAAGGATCTTCTCAGTGTTTTATTTTTTTTGCAAATATTCATATTTTCATTATTATGTTAACCTGAGAACCAAACACATCAAACTTTGAAAGAAGGAACTTGTGAGTAAAGACATCAACTGTTGCCTGTTTACTGGTATGTTGGAGAACATATCATTTTACCTGGGTTTATTTTTTGACTGTTTTAGGCATTCTTGAAAACAATTAAGTGTGTTCCAAATCTGTAATATTTTCTCTTCCTCTTGTGGAAAGTTTATGTTCTCTGGAACTTGTTGAACCATCGTTTTCCTATGTGAAACAGGCAATGCATAGAAAGTTAAGACCAATTTCCCCCCCAAAGAGCATACATTATATAGTAATGCTTTCTGCAATCTGTATCAATATAGTGGCCTGAATTAGCATGATCCAGAAGTTGACGTCTCAGATAGCTACATCCCAGCATGTACCTTTGTAAGAATTCAAGTGACTTCAAAATATTTTCCTCTACCAGTACCATGTAGTACCCTGAGAGCTACTTATACTGAAATCCTATGCATATTTACTCAGAAATGTCCCACTATATTCAACATTCACTTACTTTCATTGTGTTCACTTATTCCTTAGTGTGTTTAGAATTGCAATCCCATTAAGTGGGAAGAGTGAGATAACATAGAGCTAGCTGTTCTTAAGAGTTGTGATAAGCAAAAGAACTTTGAGAATTTTGAGAGAATAGTATGAGATAGAAGTCACCCCAGCTTTGCTAGTATACACATGCTGTAGATACTGGAAAATAAAGGCCAAGTTTGAAATGCAACTACGCATATGGCTTTGCCAAGCACTCCTCTGTTGAAATTATTTGGCTTGATTTGTTCCTCAGTGTCCCCATGCTGCTTATTGGATCCGGTTAGAATTTTTCCTTCCTTTAAAAAAAACCTAGAAATGCATATAGGCAAGAATGTACTCTAATCAACACTGAACATTCTTACCACCGGAAAGAACTGTGCATACAAACAACATTAAAGTGTAACAATGACCGGGCTATGGAGGCTGCTAAAGTATCAGACTCCATGCATAAGTCAGAGTATTATTTTGGGCCCATTTCTACTAACTGGAGCACTGTACTGAGACAACAGTTCCCAGTAACCACAGGGCACATATTTAAGTATACAGCCTTCCTTAAACCACTATGAAAATGAAAATGAAAAGCAGTTGTATATTTAAGAGAGCTTTACAGGGCACTCCTACCAGGGCCGGATTAAGGCCAGCTGATGCCCTAAGCACAGCCCAGTAATGGTGGCCCCTCGACCCTTCCATTGCTTAGCTAGCAAGACATTAAGACTCAATAAGTGCTGAAGGTGAAATAAGACATTAAAAACTCAGTTTTCTTCAAGGCCATCCCCCATGCCAGAACACACAGCTATTTTAGATATAAACTGTTTTTTATTATATTTAACACTAAATAGCAGCAAGCAATATAAGACAATCACTTACTTATAACTAGGGCAACAGAAAGAAATAAAAATTGTCATCACTGTTTTATGCATTTTTTAATAAAAACGTTACAAGCGAAAAATGCAAATGCAAACATTTGTGGTACTCTGTGGTGCCCCCCTTCCCTTGGTGCCCTAAGCACGTGCTTATCTTGCTTAATGGTTAATCCAGGGCTGGCTCCTATGCATGTTTCTTAAGTTCCACCGAGTCCTACATGAACCTGCCCAAGCTGTAAAACCATCGTCAGTGTTCCCCAGGTTTGGAAGTCTGGAAAGGGGGGGGGGGGCAGCCAGGAAAATAGCTTCTCTTTTGTGGTACCCCAGTTGTGCAATGCAGGGAAGCTTGTTTGGTGCAGACTGTGATGTCTTTTCAGTGCCAGGCTTTGGTGTTGATGTATATGCTTCCTTGGACCTTTCCATGCTGATTGTTTTAGATGTTTTATTGCTGGAGTTTTGTTTAAAAAATAAATAAATACTGATCCTTCATCTTATGTTTAATTGTAATGTACTCTGAAAGTTTTCAGATTGAAAAACAGGAGATATAGATATAGATACACACACACCACACACATATATATATTTGTTAATTAATTAACAAAACAAAAAATGACTCTGGTACATGTGCACAGGAAAGACTTCCATTTTCCTGATTTGTTAAAGATCTGTACTGTTCAAGGGGCAGGACGGAGTTCGGGGGGGGGGGGATGACAACTAAAGCCAAGTCAGGGTTTAATATTATTTGAATCCCCTTTCACATCACTAACAGATGGCTAGATAATTAAGTTGGCACCACAGAAGTTGAAAATGTTGTGATATGTATCATTACACCAGCTGTAGCACACTGTTTACACATGGAAAGAACAGAATGGCTGTAAACAAGTTTGTTATGTCTTTCTGGGATCTCGTGTTTTTCGCATGGGAAGCCTAGACCGTGGGAGCAGTATGAGCTAGTCACATGGTTTGTATATTCTGATGACGTGCTAACTTGTTTTCTGTCTGAAGTCATCTTAGAGAGAGGCAGGACTGCTTTCTCTCTTCTCCTTTGTTCTTCTTGCTGGACTTTTGTCACTGCAACAATGTAACGTCTTTGCTGAGGTGGAGTGAAGCTCAACTTACTCCACTGGATGTAATGCTTGCTATGCATTTATACTCTGCACATGGACTGTAACTAGGAAATGTATACTCTGTAGAACTTTACTTGCTAAGTGAATAAACAGGTAGAATTAGACCTGTGGTGTTACAGAGTGTTTCCTGACTCCATGGATTAATCTGCAAACAGGGAAGCTGGAAGCAAGTTGGATTACAGGCAGGCTGGGCTGGCATCTTCACAACACGCTGCACGCTGCAAAAAGGGGGGAGCTGAGATCTGGAAGATCTGTGTGTGGAATAACAGGCCTCTGCTAGCACACAGACAGGATTTTAAATCTCTCATGTGCACACGCACTCTGCTGCTAACGCACACGCACACCAACAGAAAATTCTTATGAAGGTACTTTCTAGATATAAGATAGGAACAGAAGAGGAGGTGTATGATTATGTGCTTTGTTTGATGCAAAAGGATTTTTTTTATATTCAAGCAATCTTTTAGCACTAAAAGATGACAGCTCTAAATTGCTTCTTTTTAACTCATAATAGACAACTTGCTTATCAGTGAAAGGGTTCCATAGGATCAGATTCCTTTCATTCTCTTTGCATATGAACTTTGCAGTAATGTATTCATGCATAAAATGAGGGTATTTAATATTATTAATGAATGCTATGTTACTCACTTCTTTTAAAAGAAAAGAACATCCAGTGGGAATGAATGTAGTATTATGGTTCCTACTGACAGGATAGCGGTCTTCCAACCTACAGAAAACAAAGACTTTATCAATAAGTGTTTCAACATTAAGTATTATATTAAAGCAATACATATTACATCAGTAATCTCATAATTTATTTATTTTATTTATTATAGTGGAAGACCGACAACCTGGTCTTTTGCGCGGGTTCAATGCTAAGGGGGTAGCGGGTGCTGGGGCGGGCCTTCTCCGAGGTCCCCAGCACCTCGCCTTAGCCCAGAACAAAGGGATAACTTATAGCCACAAAAGTATCTTTTAGAAAACAAGTTTATTTACAAGACCACCTTCACAAACCCAGACACACGCCAGCAATACAGCTTATCAGTACGGTACAAAGTAGCAAGCAAGAAGTCTCAAGGACACCGTGATTTCAGGGATCTCAGCTAGTTAGTTCAGCTCGGGCTCCAGCAGAGGCCCGGTCAACCGCATGCTGCTAGCTGGGTTCCCGGCGGAGGTCTGGTCTACCCAAGCGGCTAGCTGGGTTCCCGGTGGAGGTCCGGTCTACCCAAGCGGCTTGTGAGTGATTTCAGCTTGGTTTCTCGGGGGTCCGGTCAACCCAAGCAGCCAGTGATTTCAGCTTGGTTTCCCGGGGGTCCGGTCAACCCAAGCAGCCAGTGATTTCAGCTAGCTGGAGCACGCCGGGTGCTGCTACCCGGGGTTGCCGATCCCTTCGTTCCCTTACCCCAAGCATGGGGAAAGATTGCTGATCAGGTCCAACAACTCAGTTCCTTTGCGCAGGGTGTTTTATACCTTGGTGTTTCAGGTAGCCCCTCCCTCCGTAATCAGGTGGGTTGCCAATCAGGTGGGTTGCCACCCTCCCTGAGGGGTGGCCTTTTGGGTCAGGTGGGGTGACGCCTTCCCCCTGTGGGGTGGGGTCCCTTTGAAGCCACTTGCTTAATGGTCCCATCCTGTGGTGTTGAATGGTCCTTTCTTATGGGTGCTGAAGTGTCTGCTCTGGCGAGGTATTCAAGTCTTATGTAGATGGGGCTGATATACAAGAGCATTGACGAACCTGGCGATGCTTCTTGTCTTCCCCCCTGGGGTGATTCTATGCAGATGTTGTTTGTCCCCTTTGGTCTCTGTGGAGACTGGCTGTCTCCCCACCCTGGGTCTCCTTCCCCCCACCTTGGTGAGTGTGTGTGTGTCAGAAAGGGGGCTTAGGTTGGCTTTCTCCACAATTATTTATTTATTATATTTATGAATTACCCATCTGGCCAGACATCCGGTCACTCTGAGCGATGTACAGTCCAATAAAACACATGGGGGGGGGGAACACACACACACAGTATAAAACACAATTAAAAACAGTACAAAACTTAAAAATCCTAACCCACCCCATATTCCCACCTGAAAAGCCACGTTTTTAATGCCCGGCAGAAGCTAATCAAGGAAGGGGCATGGCGGAGGTCACTGGGGAGAGAGTTCCATAAATTGGGGGCTGCCACAGAAAAGGCCCTCCTCCTAGTCCCCACCAGCTGAAGTAATAAGAGTTTTGAAGGCCTTTGCTAATATGATAGATCTAGGTTGTAGAGGTGGAGAAGCGCACATATGGGGATGCAGCAAAAGCCAAACCAGTGGCACTGTGCAGTATCCCAACTATATGACTGGCAAGACAATCACAACATCTTCATCAGACAGACACTAAGATCTTCATCAGCAGTTCTTCTCTGAGAGCCCCTGCAAAGGAAGTGAGGCAGGTGGCTACCAGGAGGAGGGCCTTTTCTCCTGTGGCACCTAGGTTGTGGAATGAGCTCCCCATAGAGGCTCGCCTGGCTCCCACATTGTACTCTTTCCGGAGCCCGGTGAAGACCTTTTTATTCTCCCAGGCATTTTAATCTTTTTATTAATTTTAATCATCTTAATCATTTTTATCTGGTAGTTTTTAACTGTTGCTGTAATTTGAACTGTTGCTAGCCTTGCTGTTTGCTTTAATCTATGGTTTTAAATTTTATAGTTATATAGTTATATAGGAGGTTTGGGAGGAGGCCAGTGGCAGTCTGGTTTTGTGGAATCAGTTCCAGCTTCTTCCTTCTGGTGAAGTGGATAAGGTGCTTTCTTCTGTTAAGCTGACCACCTGCTTGCTTCATCCTTGCCCATCCTGGCTTGTTATGAGCTGCAGGGAAAAACTGGGTGGGGAGATCAGGGCGGTAGTGAATGCCTCCCTCGAGGAGGGAGTGATGCCATCAGCCCTTAAGGAGGCAGTAATAAGACCGCTTCTAAAGAAGCCCTCCTTAGATCCCCAAGATTTGAACAACTTTCGCCCAGTCTCCAATTTGCCATTTCTGGGCAAGCTGATTGAGCGAGTGGTGGGGGCTCAGTTGAAGGCTCATTTGGATGAAGCCGATTATTTAGATCTATGCCAGTCGGGCTTCAGGCCTGGACATGGGATGGAAACGGCCTTGGTCGCCTTGGTGGATGATATGAGGACGGCTTTGGATAGGGGCGAATGCTCTTTTCTAGTCCTCCTCGATCTCTCAGCGGCTTTTGATACCGTTGACCACGGTATCCTCCTGGACCGCCTGGAGGGGTTGGGCGTAGGAAGCACTGTATTGCAGTGGTTCCGGTCCTTCATCTCTGGAAGGTACCAGAGGGTAGTTCTTG
The DNA here is from genome assembly GCA_021292165.1 of Shinisaurus crocodilurus. Lineage (NCBI taxonomy): Eukaryota > Metazoa > Chordata > Lepidosauria > Squamata > Shinisauridae > Shinisaurus > Shinisaurus crocodilurus. The sequence continues at coordinate 129,732,545 of CM037881.1, read as the reverse complement.
GGGAGGAGGCTTCGGACCCTCAGCCGCTCACTTGTGGGGTGCCACAGGGTTCCATCCTCTCCCCGATGTTATTTAACATCTACCTGAAGCCGCTGGGAGCTATCATCAGGAGGTTTGGGGTGCGCTGTCATCAATATGCGGATGACACGCAGCTCTACCTCTCCTTCAAGTCCTCACCAAGGTTGGCTGTTGAAACCCTGTCCGAGTGCCTGGAGGCAGTGCGTGGCTGGATGGGAAGGAACATGCTGAAACTGAACCCCGACAAGACCGAGGTACTTCTGGTGGGAGACAAGGGAAGGTTAGGGGATGTTGACCGGGTGCTGAAATGGGGTGGGTTAGGGTTTTTAAGTTTTGTACTGTTTTTAATTGTGTTTTATACTGTGTGTGTGTCTCTCCCCCCCCCCCCTGTATTTTATTGCATTGTACATCGCTCAGAGTGGCCAGATGTCTGGCCAGATGGGCGATTCATAAATATAATTAATAAATAAATAAATTATATTGTATTTCATGGTTTTAACTGTTGTAAACCGCCCAGAGAGCTTCAGCTATTGGGAGGTATAAAAATGTATTAAATAAATATGCAATTCTGTCATGCCACATAGGTGTGGCTCTTTGGTAAAGCTGAGCAAGACCATTATTGCTGATGTAACACTACCCACCTTTATGCTGATGCAGGAACAGATGAAGATGAATAAGGTGCTTAACAATCTAATATGGGTACCAAGGCACATTTTTAAATCTGTTACTGTATTCTGAATCTTTGCTGCTAGGTTTTATGTTGGTTTTTATTTTATTTTTATTTTATACTGTAGTTTAAAACTTCTATATTATTTTTATTGTGTTGTATTTTATGGTTTTAATTGATATGAATTGCCCAGAGAGCTCCATCTATTGGGCAGTATAGAAATGGAATAAATAATTAATATTAATATTAATAAGAATTATTATTAGTGTTGTTGTATTGGTATACCGCTCCACATCAAGCAGATTCCGGAGTGGTGAACAATAAAAAGACAAACTCCATCTGCACTAACATCGTTTCACAAACCCCAGTCATCCAAACCAGCTCCTCTGCTCCTCTGGAGACCAAGCAAAAAGAGCACATACCGTAATGCAGGCCACATGCTGAAGCTAAGCAGGTATGAGCTTGGATGGGTGACTGCCTGGGCTGCCCCCATCTGTTCATAGATCATAGAGTTGGAAGGATCCTACAAAGCTATCGAGTCCAACCCCCTGCTCAATGCAGGAAACTAGAGGAGGGGTCTCCCATCCAAGTAATAACCAGGCTTGACCCTGCTTAGCTTTCCACACTCAGACAAGCTGAGCCAGGAGCAGGGGGTTGGCCAGATAAGCCCCTTCCAAATCTACTATTCTATGATCCCCTTCCCTCAGAGTTCTCCATGTCTTGCAGAGAATTCTGGGGGGTAGAGGCACCATGCAAAGCACAAGAGACAAACCATATCCCTTTTCCAATACTCTGACATACACAGAGAATTTGAGAAAAGGAAGGATGGACACTAGAGCAATTCGTGGCCCTCCAGCTGTTTCGGCCTACAACTCCCATCACCCCTAGCCAGTACAGCCAATGGTGTGGGATGATGGGAGTTGCAGGCCAAAATGTATGGAGGGCCACAAGTTGCCCACACCTGAATAAATTAGGCTATTTGAAATATATTGCTCTTTTTAGCTAACATTACACAAAAGCAGCCTACCCCGATCTGGTGCCTTCCAAATGCGATAGACTACAACTCTGGGGATGATGGGGGATATAGTTAGTCCAGCACACCTGGAGGGCTCCAGATTGGGGAAGGCTTGCACCAAAGCAACATAAAATACACAAGCAGTTGTATGAAACCTTTTAACGTACACTAGCATTTACACACTACACTCGGCGGGGGGGGGGGGAAGCATCTTCTTCAGCTCAAAGAAGGGCGCAAAAGGAGGAAACTGATATGGGTTATTAATTATAGTGGTTACCAATACTGAGCGCAACTTAAAGCCATCCTCACGTACCTGAAAAGATACTGAAGCTTTTTAGAAATTCACACGCCACCCTCAGCACAGCCTCTTCACAACAGCAGTTAAGCCCGAGAGTGACAAGGAAGGAGCCCTGGAGCCAAAATTCCCAGCACTAACAGATGAGGAAAAGGGGAAAAGTCGTCCCGGTCCCAGAAACACCCGCCCTTCCAGTACATGCCAACCTACTCACCTACCTGTAGGCCCAGCAACCGCTCCCGACCGGCTAGAAATGATGCAACCTGAGAGCAAGAGACAGCATGACAGGAAGTGGAAGGAGGAGGAGAAACGAGAGAGAGAGAGAGAGAAATCCACGCCTACTCGCCGCAGCCGCTCAGATCACTCCATAACATAGGCCGCAAATAAGGCGGCCTCCAATTGGGCAAGATGGTCTCCCAGCAACCATAAATCTTGGCCCAGATTTCAAGGGCGGGGAAGGCAATGGAGTAGGAGGGCGTATGGCTGGAAGCACAGAGGCGGACAAGCCCCGGCTGCTTGGGTGGGGAATTTCCATTTCCCTCCGCGAGAGGGGTGGAGGCTTTTCATGTCCTTCATGCGGACGCCTGAGCGGAGCGCAGCCGCCCCTGTATTTAGTGAAGCGCTGCTTTTGGGTTGGGAGAAGCTTTAGATTTCATTTATAGAGTTGGAAGGAGCCTACGAGGCTATCGAGTCCAACCTCCTCTGCTCAATGCAGGAAACTAGAGGAGGGAGAGTCTCCCATCCAAGTAATAACGAGCCTTGACCCTGCTTAGCTTTCCACACTCAGACAAGCTGAGCCAGCGCGAGCCACAGGCTCTTATTAGTAGGTTCATTCACAAATAAACCTGCTCGGTTGCGGCCTCGGATGTGTCCGGAACGCGTGCTGTGTTGTCTGTTGGTTTGCTGAAAATCCAAAGCGGCTATCGCTGGGGAGGGGAGCGACAGCTTCGACTGCAGCTTTCTACAAGACTATTTAGCAATCCTGATTGTCGGTGATGTCGTGGTAAATTTTAAGTGCAGGAGATCATCATGACAGGCAGCCCCCCTAGGAGAATCGATAGTCACGCCCCCAGGAGACAGATATTCTATTATTTATATTCAAAAGAGCTAACACACTGTTTAAAAACGCTAACATTAAAATACAGACTTCTGTTGCGGGCAAACAACCCGCTAATAAAATCTCACAACTGAGTTTATGAGGTATGCCCAGAATTATCTGGGAGTAAGCTGCACAGAATTCAGTGGCACTTACCTCTGACTGCACAGGCTTCAACTTTTAAAACACGTTGAGCTTTAGCAAAAGATCTTCAGGGAGTTGAAATGCAACCGCTGGGCTAGCTCTTTTGATTAGAAATGCAAACAATCTTGCAAAGAAGTGTTACCATAGCTAAGTGTGACATAGCAACACGCTGTCAAGGAAAAGGAAAGACTAGTTTCTCATTGTCTGACTTTCTATGCTAATCTATAAGTAACAGTAGTAAAATTTGGAAGCCTTGTTATCACCCCATTCACATGTTAGAGTATTCTGATGCTCTGGCAGATCACGTGATCACTCTTGCTGTGTTAAAAGCCCCTCCACTAAACCACTGTGGATTGTTGTACACAAGTTGTCTGGGGTATATGAGATCTTCAATCTTTTTGGATCAGTCGGGCACATTTGAAATTTTGAGAGAGTATCATGGAATGACTGCCATGGGGAGTGGGCTGGCCCACTCATAAAATGGCTGGCCCACTCATAAAAAGGCAGCCAGTCACAAAACACAGTCACAAATCTGGGTTTTATTACCCAGAAGGCAAACTGGTGAGATTGAAAGAAAAGTAGGTAACACCCAAGATTCTAAGTACAAGGGACAGGTTGGGGGTCTGAGCTTCAAAACATAAAGCCACTCTTTTGAACTGCAGTAAAGATGGTGCTGGAGAGCAGCCCTTTACTTTGAACCATACTGTTTTTTAAAATTAATTTTAAGAAATAAAATAAAAATCAGGAAAGGCAGGAAGTTTTGCAGGCACCGAAGGAGGTGTCTGTGGGTGCCATATTGGAGATCCCAGGTACAGTAGATGTTCCTATGTACATAGTAAAATACTGAATTTAAGGGTGGGTTATATTGTAGGATTGTTGTAAAGTGTACTGTTGGCTTTAGCGCTCCGCCCCGCCCCGACCTTACACATGTAGGAGTAACAACAATGACTACACTGTAGAGTTGTTGTGAACCACCCTCTGTCAGCCCAAGCTCCAATTCTTACCTGCAATATTAACAGTGGACTACATTACAGGGTACAAGATTGTCATACCGAAACCAACACAGAGTGTTGTGTTACCTTAAAGAACAAGACTCTAAGTGGGGTCACATGACACAGCAACCACTAGCCACAGTAGGTTGTGTCGTGTGAACCTGGACTGCTTCCTACAGGGTGGCTTGTTTGTGAGCAACAAGCCACCCTGACAACCCATGGCTGCATATGTACCTGCAAAAAACAAACATGATTAGCCCTGTCAAAAGCCCCATTTTGAACGGAAGCCTAGGTTTCCACATCCATCAAAACTCCATGCTCCCATAAATGAGGTGGCTCACACTTTTCCACTTTCCCGAGCGTCTAGAGTCTTAGGAAAAGGTGGAGGACACTGAGAACAATCAGGTCCAAACAACAACAAAAAACACTAGAGGATCTCTCTGGGAAGGGGGTGATATACATGCCACCCCCTTTCACCAGCAAAGATCCCCTCTCAGCTTCATTTCTCACTTGACAGCTCACTATTTGACAGCTGTCAAATGAGAAGCAAAGCAATGAATGAACCTATTTGACTTTGTAGTCTTGCTTTGTCAATATCCATGGATGGTGCCTCCTGTACTTTGACAGGAGACACTATTCAGGGCATTGACAAGGTAAGGCTGCACATTTGGGATAGTTGGAGTTGCACACTTGTGCAACTCTAAGCTACCAACCCCCACCCCCCCAATTTAAAAAAATGAAAAAGTTTGCGCAAATCTCAGAAACAACCCAAACAAAAAGGTGTGGAACCAGTTATACATGCTCGAATGTGCTGTTTGGGCACTTTGAAGGGGCTGTCACTTCGGAGATTGCAAAAAGCAATCTCTGAGGGGAAAAGGAGTGTGGGGGGGGAAGCTGCAGCAAGGACAAAAGTGGTTGCAGGGAGACAAAATGGGTCCTACCATGGAGTCCTTGGGATACCCACGGGAAGACTGAAAGGGAATGATGGGGGAACAACCCGCCAACACAACACACTGCGTAGCTTACTTGTAGAATGGGTTGTTGTGTCATGCGAACGCACCCTCTGTGTTATTTTTTTTTTCTGCAATAAACTAACATGGCTGACCTCTGGAAAAAATGTTAAAACCACTGACTCTGAGCACTTCCTCCCCTCCCTGCTCCTGCATGCAGACACACCTATTTGCAGTATGTAAGTAACTATGAACTGTATTTGCCTTTGCAGTACAACTTGTTTTTTAAATGTCTCACTGTCCACAAAGGATGCACTATTTTTCCACACACAAAAAAGACCTGAGGTGAAAAGAACCTGAGCTTCTGTCTTTGCTTCTGGCAGGTGGGGGGGGGGATTTTTATCTCTTGCTTTTCAATCACAGCTACACCAAAGTCCTTGTTGTCTGCATTGTTTCTTATGGGTAACTGTCAGTTTTACTCCAGAGGCAAAAAAAAAAAGAAAATTATATATGGTATGGAAAATAAGCAGGACATCCTATCTGCTGACAATGGAATTGTTAATTGAAATGCGATTTCCAGAACTACACAAAATAATTTTCGCAGTGTTTGGTTTTTTAAGAGAAAATAATTGATCCATTTAAAAAATAATTTTAAAAAGGCTACTTTGGTCCATTGACTTGAATGGCTAGTTTGAGTGCTTTGTGGATTACAATATGCAGTGTTTAATTTGAACCAGAGTTCTTAAGTGTTCAGCCTTGGAATCTGCTTTAAGTGCCAGGATTTAGCCCTGAAATGTTTGAAGTCGATAAACAAGAGCTGTCTCCATAAGTGCCATTCCCACACAAGATTTGCTAATGTTTCTCCAAATCTTGTCTCCACACATCTGGGAGGAGAAAAAAGGGCTTCTAGATCAGAAAGTGTGGGTTCTAGGCAGGCTTGAGCTCCAACACCTTTCTGATTAGAAATTAACTACCAGACCTCTGGTTCGCAACCTCTCCCATCAGGCTGTGGAATGCAGCCCACTTATGCAATCCTATACACCTTTTCCTGAGATAAGTCCTATTGTACGCAGTGGGACTTATCTCTGAGCAGACACATACAAGATCGCACTGTTACTGATTGCAGGACCTCTTTGGAGGTAATGGCTGCAATCCATTTCCTCCTGAGATGTTGTTTGCATGTCAGTCAGTAATACTATGAAGGAGGGGGTGTACGCTGGATTATAGAAGCTTGTGATCAAAATCAAAGTTTTGCAATTTGATGGTCTTCTATATAAAAATCTCCCAAGGGCAGGCCTGTAAACAGACCTGTAAACCCTGCTGAGAATCCTGCTCTCTGAAATGGCATCCTTGAAAGTTGTTCCCACTCACTTTGATGGATTTGCTCTGTTTGCTAACTCCTGTATGCAGAACCTCTCCAGGACTTGAAAAATTGGGGGTGCCAGTAATTCTAGCTAGGGCTGCTGCAAAGGAGAAGGTCAGAAAGGTTGATCAGCAGGAGAAATTGAAGCTGGAGTAGTGCAGGCTGTGTGAGAATTGTGAACGAATTTGCTTGGTTACATATTACCTGGCTACACCCATTCTTTGCTCAGTTCCACTCCACATGTCCTTCACTATATTTGGTACTAGCAGAGAGTGGCAGGAAGAGATTAATGACTCATAGTTTCATAGATCAGAGTTGGAAGGAGCCTACAAGGCTATCGAGTCCAACCCCCTGCTCAATGCAGGAAACTAGAGGAGTCTCCCATCCAAGTAATAACCAGGCCTGACCCTGCTTAGCTTTCCACACTCAGACAAGCTGAGCCAGCGTAAGCCACATGACATGGCTGCCTGCATTGTAATTTGGGGTGAGGCCGGGGGGGGGGGGATACTATTGAACACTTATATAGAGGAGTAGATCCTGTGTATGGGACAAAAAAAGGGTCAGAGAAGCACAGACATGATTTTATAACTGATTTTTATTTCTATGAAAAATGTGTTTTTCATTTACTGTCTCATCCTTTATGTAATATGAACATTGGCATAGTCTGTTTGTAACCTATGATATGTTTGCAGGGCACTTTGCTTATGGAACGAAATGCAGGATGTAGTCCTACTGCACACTGGCTCATGCGTTATCATCTGTGGTTAAATGTTAATTTGCTTCTAGAAGATCTATAAGTAGCTTACTGCTGTTTTCCCTGGATTGCCTAAAAGAATGTGAGCAGCTTGGAAGTATAATGCAGCTATTTTTTTTCACCTTCATACTCTTCCTCCAAGGGAATAATCTAATTTAAAAGAAATTAAGCTGCTATTCCTTGCAAGATGCAATTTTCTAATTTTCTCTTTAGATCAGCCCTGTCAGGCTAAAATAGTGAACTTCACAGCTCAGGTACACAGATAATCTTGGATCAGGTCCAACATTCCACCCTCTAAAATACACTGGCCTTTTTGCTCTCTGCTGAAGTAGCAGTGCAAATATAAATACACTCCTCATCCAAAAGAACAAAGGAAGCTGTGTTGGCCATAAGAAAAAATCCATATCATGTAACACCTTTATTAGGTCAACTCAGCAATCACAAAAAATGTGCAAGCTTTCAAGGTCTCCAGATTTCGTCATCGGGCAAGGTTTTAGAAAAAGGAGGTTATTACACTATATGGATTTTTGAGTCCTCATCATACGGCTACTCAAGCTCCCTTACTCTTGGCACTGAAGTACCTGGAGGCAGAGGTCCTATGTGGCTTGAAAAATTTCATCTACTGGTATAGAAACTTGGGTGGGGGGAAAAGACACTGCCTCCTGATGCTCTGTGTTTCTGATTCAGTATTAAATTTCATCTTCTAGTTATCTGAATTCCCTCAAAATCCTGTATTACGTTTTTTAAAAAATTATATTTGGCAAGAGGGACTTGACCATATTAATTGCAATATTAATTGCAATAATCTGGAAAAAGAGGGGGGAAACCACACTACCAAAGTTCTAGAAGTATGCCTATGCAGAATACCAGTGCACACAAGTTTTCTTTTATTATATGAACCCTTCTGTTAATTAATGCAACACTTTCAGAGCTGTGTAAAGCATTTTACAATCCAGCAATCAAACCAAATTAAACCTGAGAGCATTTTGCAGCTTAATGTATGTGTGTTTTCAAATGCACCTTTGGTGCAACATCCATGTGCTTCAAGTGAAAGGCCAGTAGAGGGCTCTATTTCCCCACTGTAGTCAAGGTAGAGCCATTCAGCACTGTCAGCATCTACTGTACACATGTATTGAACAATAGGTTTCCTTTATTTCTGTATCTGTACTAAGTATCCACCACTATATTAAAGGGTATGCAGCCCCAAAAGAGTGAGAAGGCAATGGTGGTTAGGATGATCGTCCACAATAGTAAGGCAAAATGAAGAGGGAAATTGTCCACAATAGTAGCAAGGGAAGTTTTTTAATAGCATGGTTCAAATGTTTTAAACAAACTAGTATGTGGTGATTGGTATATACCAAATATGTTTTATTGCATATACAAGCACTGGGAAGCCACAAATTCACCATAGCCCCCTGCTGTGTACAGGTGCATTGAAATGTGCACACACGGGTAGTTGTGTGTGACAAGTGTTCATGTAATTTCATGCTTCTTCCTACGCAAAATGCTTTGTGTAATATTGGAAGCAAGCAGCCCACAGTAGCTTCTTCATTCTAATGACCAAGGACCAATTTAACATTGCAAAAAAGGTTCCACGTGAAGCACCTATCTCTCCCCACAGGCACATTTATACTGAGAATCGTAGCATGTGAAAATAGCTGTTAGTGGATACAACTCCTGCTGCTTCCTTCTGTGGTGGCTGGAGAAATGTGTTGGATTATGAATCAACATGAGCTTGCTTAAAGTTTTGCTGAAAGTTTTGCTTTCAGTAAAACTTAGCAGTTGGCAATTCAGCATTGCAATACTGAAGGTCTTTGGAACAGGTGTTCCTCGTTCCCATATCTAGATGTCCTTGGCCTGGCCATCTAGTAGGAGAAAGTGGGTGTCCGTAATATGACAGTTGCTATACTGTCATATGCCTGTCCTGATTCCCATTGGCTCTCAAGCACAGCTGGGTGTGTATGTTTGCTGTGCTTGCTTCTTCGCCTCTCTTCTTCTAATTTGGATGTCTATGTTATGTTATGTTCTCTGAACTGACTCTGTATTAGTTTGTAGTGTGTAATTGTTTTATGAATATAATAAAACAATTAGAATAGAAAGGCTTCTGTTTCCTGATTGCTGCAACAGAGCAGGAGAACTAAAAGTCAGACTGTGGGAGGAATTTACTCTATGTTTGCTAGAAGCTAAAGCAAAGTAGCAGGTAGCAGGCACACAGGTAAAACCACAGGACTTTAAGCAGGCATCTAAATTCCAACAAAATGTGCCACTGCTATTGCAAGAGGAAGTTGTGACTGTCTGTGGAGGGCTTAGTACACATGCCTTGCATCATATGGACCCCTGTATAGCATGTAAACCAGCACTAAGGCAGGCAGCTAAGGGTGCAATGTTTATGCATGTTCTGTCTATGCATGTTTAGACAGAAAAAAAAGTCCTATAAATTCCCAGAATTCCCCAGCCAGCCAAACATGCATAGGATACACAGAATACATGGATTTACTCAATTCATACAATAAGATACCCTAGAGTAACTTTCCAAAATCATCTGAGCAATTGTGATTCTATATCCTCCATTAAAACCCAAAGAACTGTGATCAAAAAATATTATGATTACACAGTCTGTTCTTTGCTATGTGTTGAAATGAGGAAAATCTCATGGAAAAAATAAATTCTCAGTACTTAGTTTACAAAAAGGGTTCAAGCTTTCTTGAAGCCATGTCATTTGTCCTGGAAGACCTGCTCCTTCATCCAGAGTGTGTAAATGCAGGATGTTGCTAGGCTACTCGGTGGTGAGAGAAAGGCAATCTGAACATGCGCAGATGCACTATCGTTATTTCATTTGGGGGGAACAAGAATCCAATGAAACAGTTTTCATGGCAGTGCCCTGTCATAAATTAAGCCCTGCTATTTCCCTAGCAGGAATGCTATTTCTTCTTCAAATGAGAATTTTAATGTATTATTTTCTGTCAGAGCAGGTAACTGGAAAGAGAGAGAGAGTAGCTTATCTGAGGTTTATAACAGTATATTGCTCCAGTGGAATAACTAGGATCCAAGAGTGTAATGAGGGTCAAGGAAAGGCTTTACTTGCTTTGGTCAAATTGTCTAAACAGCATTTCTAACAGGCACTCCTTAGGAAATGGATGTGAGATTTCAGTACACATGGAAAGCAAGCAGTGACATCACCTTTTGCTCATTCCACCATTTTCCATGTGACAAAAACACACATAGTTACAACTAGGCCTGGCACCAAGGCTTAACCCTGGAATATTTCCTGGATGCCAGGTCCCAGTCTTAGAACTGGCAAGGTAACAGGAGCGTGGCTTTCCGTGTGCACAGACAGAGTGCCTTTCTCTCGTGACTAACGGCTAGTTCACACAGGTATGTACATTATTTGACTGTTCTCCACTCAATTTGCTGGTAGCCAAATGTGTGAGCTGACTCTGTCAACAAAGATTGCAGCTGAGGCAATATGAAAGTCCTATTTATAGGATGGCTCATTCACATATGCAAGGCATCAGGCGATGCTACGATCATCATAGGTGGAACACTCATATAAACTGGCCCTAAGCAACCACAATTGGAATAATTTCTACTTATATTTGAGCTGGCCATGAGTAATACTCACATATAACTGTTTACTGGGAGATTATAACATGGTAAGCCCAAAACAACTTGGGACCAGGTTACCTGAGAGAGCTCCTCCTCCCATACCAACCTGCCTGGTCACTGATGACCATCTGAGGTCATCAGATGGCATGCTCCTGGTGCTTCCTCATGGACCTTTGGCCCGATTGGAGTCCTCCAGGAGGACTGAAGGGCCTTCAGTGTGGTGGCTCCATTTCTGTGGAACTCCCTGCCTCTGGAGGTCAGGCAGCCTCGACATTGTGCTGCTTTCGGTGCCTGCTGAAGACCTCCTTTTTCTGGGACGCCTTCTCTGCTCTTCAACCACCAATGTAATTTTAGTTTGCTTCAATGTATTTTTGTTTGTTTGTTTCTTTTCTCTGTTTTTGTCTTTTTATTGTTCACCGCTCTGGAATCTGCTTGATGTGGAGCAGTATACAAATACTGTAGATGATGATGATGATGATGATGATGATGATGATGATGATTGATGATGATAAGTCAGCCATGCAAATAATTGTTCAGAGAATATGTAGAGGGCCCATACCCTGCTCTGTTTGCCTGGGCCCATCCTTGCCCACTCCATCTCCAGTTACTCCCCCTGCCAGTTGTCTGTCTGTGTCTGGCAGCAAACACCAAGGCATAACCACGATTGTGAGTAAGTCATGGTAAGTGAATCCATGCCTAACACAGGGTAGCACTATCTCTACAGCAAATGGAACACACAGTGGCAGTCGCTGTTTGCCCCACGCAACCAGGCAACTGGGTACTGAGGTGATAAACAAGCTTGATGTGATTAACCCTACATGAGAACAAATGGGACCCCGCAACAAAACACCTCAGTGGTCCAGCCAATCAGCTGTGCCTTCTTCCAGAATGTGCCATTCTATTCTCCTGTGCCTCTTTTTTGTTTCTTTTCCCATGTGCACTGAGCATACTCTGTCCTTGTCAAGCTGTTTTGTTTTTGTTGGGTTTTTTTGTTTTAGTTTTCCACCCTTTTAGGGTTTTCTTCCTAAATATTTTTTTTTGTACTTCTGCAAACCTTAAGATTCCCCCCAACCTCCCTCGTGTGCATGGATGGTGCCATTTGGGATACATAAGGACAGGCACTTGGAGGATGAGTTTTCTATCAGTATATACAAGAGTGTCCCCACAACAAAATAATGCAGTGTGGAGTGCTTCAGTTCAGGTTGGCAGTTAGTCCATTCCACTCCCACCCCTTTCTTCCCCCTTCTCCCGCCCCCCCACAGTCACTCAGCATTCCATGCCCACTGGAATGGAATTCTTGGGGGGGGGGGTTGTTTTCATTTCCCTTTTTGGGAGAGGTTGTGGGCACACTGTTGCCCAGTCCAGGGAACATTAGAATCTTGGATTTCTCCACTGATGTCTAGTGCCAGCTCTCTCTTCTTCCTTGGTGATATTTTAAATAGTTTCTCAGTGTGGAATAGGAAATGGGCCTATCCAGACGAAGAGATGGTTTATTCTAAATTTTTATACCTATGTGTCTCTTTCAAGCTGCTCAGTTCCATTCTCCCTCCCATCCAGTTGATAGGGTCCCCCCCCCCCCACTCAGTCTCTCAGCATTTGATGCCATTGAGTTCTTATGGGGCTCTTTTTGGGTCCCCCCATTTAATGTTTAAAAATAAAATACATTTGCACTTCTGCAAACCTTAGCATTGTTGGAATCCGCTGGGGTAAAACAAAGTATAAAAACAATGCTCCCCCAGTAGCAGAGTAGCAGCGCCGTTGGCTCAGTGGCGTAGGCTAGTCCAGAAAGTAAAAACAAACACAAAGCCAGTTTCTTTAGCAAAAGATTTACTAAGACTATGACTTGAAAAATAAGCACAAAGCATATACAGAGTACAGGATACAAAAATCTAGAGCACAGCAAGTCAGACCCAAAAAAGGAATGACTGCCCAACAAAAATGACTGCCAGACAACAATGACATGCCCAACAAGAAGACATCATTATTATCATACTTATGTACATTATGTACAACACATCTCTGTTGCATGAGGTAATGCCCACCTGCGTGCAATTAAGACTCCCGGCTCCACTGTCCTTGGAGCCAACTAGAAAAAACCATAACTGGGGCAAAGGGGAGTGAGCTGATGGCTAAGTCCTTGGACGGTCTCTGCACCTGTCTCCAAGGCTAGCTTTCTTGCTTGAAGGCAAACCCAGAATATTGAATCCATATTCTGACAAGCATTACCCCAGTCTGCTAGTGCTTTCCACTTATTCATGAGTGGTGCACTACATAAGTTTGGAAACCTAATTGGTATTTGTATATTAGGGCTGTGTACTTTTGGCTTTGGCCCCACCCACCTCTGGTGTGGGTTCCCAAACACTTCCCCCTGAGGGTCTTGGGGTAGGAAAAGTTCCCTGTGCTGTGCCTGATACATATGAAATGCTTTGGTTACAAAAAAAAATATACACACTTTTCATGGCAGGTCTGATCTGCTGCCACCATTTAATATTTCAGACTCTCATTTTCTAATGCCTCCCAAGAGAATATTTAAACAACTGATAGGTGATTCTCAGCAGGTCACCTTTTTCTCTGAAATTGTTCTTTTTCTCTTGTCCAAAAGGCAACAACACTTGTTTTTAGTGCTGTGCAGAATTACGGTATAAAATCCAGCGATTTAATTGTTTTTTTATCGTGTTTTGCCCAGCCAAAGATGATGTGGTGTTGCACTTCACATTTGTTCATCAACTGAAAAACAGGACGAGGTCGTGATGATAGCAACCAGAGTGTGGTGAGTCAAAGTTACTGAGTTCTAATTCTGTCCTGGCCACTTTGCCTCGGGCAAAACATTGCTTCCTCATATGTAAGACTACTTCAAGTATATTCACAGTAGCTGTCTCAAGCTCAACCTTTGAGAATTACTTAGCTGATGACTGTATAGTACTTTGGTTTGTGCCTTCAAAGTGCACTGTCTGGTGATGCAAGTGATCACCCTGACTTCATTTGAACTATTAGGATGAAAGAGGGGGAAAGAATCTGAAGATCATCTAGTCCAGCCCATGTCCCAGAGCAGGATCCTTTGCATCACATGTCAACCACCTCCATAATCAGAAACCACACATAATCAAAAACACCCCCTGGTACTGCTTAACCAACTACTAGGGGCATTGCTAGGTACTTAAAAGTTGCCCGGCCCGTAGGGCACAAATCTACATAAAACTTGCATATGCTAATTTATATATGTATATGTACATTTAGAAATGACTAGGATTTATTTACATTTCACAGGAGGCATAGCCAGCCAATTAATTTCTCATCTAGATCATCTCAAATAAGTATATCCTTCAGTTAATTTGCACCCTGACCTAGATCATCCCAACCAATTGCAAAAGTTTATTTCCAAGTTTAATTGCTATGCAGGGGAAGATGGGTGGGGGTGGGGAGGTTTGCAGCAAGTGGGTGTCAGGTCCGGGATGTGAATATCAGGGGTCCTTGGCTGGAACAACAGGGCCAGGGGTGATGGAGGTGGAAGAAGGGCCAGAGAGGGAGAAGCACAGTCCAGGAATGAGCAAGGGTCCAATGTACCACTCGGCCATGAGACTCCCTGGGTGACTTTGGGCCAGTCACTGACTCTCAGCCTAACCTACCTCACAGGGTTGTTGTGAGGATAAAATGGAGAGGAGGAGGAGGAGGAGGAGGAGGAGGAGGAGGAGGAGGAGGAGGAGGAGGAGGAGGAGGATTATGTAAGCCACCTTGGGTTCCTTGCAGGAAAAAAGGCGGGGTATAAATATAATAAAATAAATAATAAATAAATAAAATGTACAAGGCATGGCAGGGTCAGAAGCAGATGTGTAGTCCAGGATCGAGCAAAGGTCAGATGCATACAAGGCACGGCATAGCCAGAGGCAGGAGTGTAGTCCAGGAACAAGCAAGGGTCAGACATGTACAAGGCACAGCAGAGCCAGAAGCGTGGGTCAGAAGCAGGCAAAGGTCAAGCATGGGCAAGGAAAGGATCAGCGTTTGTAGCAGAGAGTCAGGAACTGGCTGCAGGCACAATGGCTTGTGTTGCTGTGGCAAAGGTGAGCAGAAACAGGAAGCCTCTTATAAGGCTTCCTGTGGCTCCGAGCTGGTCTGCATGAGTGGCCGGTTCTGACCCTGGGAACACCTCCTGCACCTAACCCTGCGAGTATTTGTAGGCGGACTTGCCTGCCTTCTCTATCGGGCCACCAGGTGGAGCTGCAGCACTGTGCAAGCTGAGCAGATCCTGACAGTGGGAAAGGAAAAATGAATCCTTTCCTCCCCAGCTGTAAAAAAAAAAAAGCACCCTGCATGGCAATTAAGCAGGGGTGAAACCCTTCCATTGGCAGCAGTGGACACTCAGAGCTCTGTAGAATATATCTGAGGCCCCGGGTAATAGATTCAGGGCTGGAACCCTGGGCTTAGCAATGCCCCTGCCAACTATGCATTCTCACCTTGATTGCAGACTGTATACTATAAGCCTGAGGCTGGCAACCCGTGACCCCAGGGCCACATGTGGCTCTCAGCCTAATTTCAAAAGCCCCCTGCAAGTGATCATTTCAGACCTTTGACAAGGGCAAGCTGTCCTTCCCCCAGCAGCCCACTGAGTGGGGAGAAAGGGGCAGCCAAAATCACTGGCTGCAGCTCTGCCCACCACCAGCATGCAGCCCTGAACAGAAGAAAAGGTTCCCCACCCCTGATATAAGCAGAAGGCAGAAGTGAGCACATATCCTCCAGGCAAGAAATAGTTTTGTGAAACTACCGGAGTACTCATGAACTAAGCCACATATTACACCTGAAGTAAAATGCTTTTCTTGCCACCTGTATGATGGCAAGACTCCTGAATATGAAGCAAAATCCATCCATTGAGCCTCCCATGCAAGTGTATTCTTGGCCTGCTAACACACGACCACCACAACCAGTATCACACCTCAAGTCACAATTTATAAGAAGTAAATGTTTTTGAAAAAGGAAAGGGGCAGCCAAGAAGTTATGCGTGTGGGGGGGGGGGGATCCTCTTACCCCAGTGGTTTTTAACTGATCAATTAGATTGAAGGTGCTGTCTTAAAGGTATCTGTAAGTATGTGTTGAGGATCAGGCTAGGCAGCACAAATCCTAAAATGGGTTTTGAAGCATGACTTCCACGAGACTCAGAAATCAAGGCTGCACTCCTACCACTTACTTCAGTGCAGGGAAATATGTATCAGATCTATCCACAAACCAGGGTGGAAATCAAAATATGTTTTAAAATAACATGAGAATCAACCCTGAGGATGCATGTTGAGAGCTTATTTCTTACCTATAAGGCCCTGAACTGAACAGCTTGAAGCCAAGATATCTGAGAGACAGTGTCCTCTTGTACGAACCTGCCAGGAGACTATACATTCTTCATCTGAGGCCCTGTTATATGTCCCACCTCCTGGAGAGGTGAGGTTGGAAGGGACCTGAAACAAGATCTTCTGTGTAGCAGCATCCAAGTTGTGGAACTCCCTTTCCAGGGATGTTAGGCTGGCAATTAGAGGACTGGAAAAATCTGTACTGTTCAGCTGAACTTTTATTGATTAAGACTGTTCTTTGATTTTAGAAGTTCCCTCTGTGTTATTCTTATGCATTTTATCAGATTTGTTTGGAATTGTTATATTTAATTGCACTTATGGTTTTATTGTAAATTGCCTTGAGCACTCATTGAGTGGAGGAGCGATTCAGAAATATTTATACATTTTTTAATTTGTACAGAAATAGTGTGCAAATGAATAAAATAAAATGTTTGTAGCTTTCTGATCTCATGTTGGATCTTTTCCATTAGCCACTTCCAGATGTATCTCCCCTCTTGTACTGGATGTAAAAAGAAACATCTAAGTGGATAGAATAGTGTACACATTCACCCTGAGAACTACCTAAGCTTCCTAAAGGCAAGGGCAATGGGAGGTAGGGTGGGGAATAATTACCCCCCCAAAAAATGTAAACATTTAAATCTTAAAATTATTGATTAATTTCACAGAACAAAACTATTGAGCTTTATAGATATTTTATTTTATTCTGGAAGGGGGGAAAATAACAGCATGAGAATCCTGCAAAGAGTGGATGTGTGTTCCTTATGAGCTGATCTTCAAAGACAAAAAGCAGCCAGGGGTTGCTGTCATATGTAAAATCAATAAGGAGAGTGATCCCATTGTCCCCTAGAGAGTGTCTAGGGGACCATAGGATAATTTGGATTCCCAGATCCGAGGTCGGAGACAGAGCTCCAACCTCGGAGACAGAGCTCCAACCTCAGAGACAGAGCTCCAACCTCGGAGACAGAGCTCCAACCTCGGAGACTGAGCTCCAACCTCGGAGACAGAGCTCCAACCTCGGAGCTGGGGATCCGTGCGTGCTCTGATCCCCCTCCCCCCACCTCAAGGCCAGTACAGAAAGAACCGCACCAGCTGCCTCTCCAAGGATCGGAAAGCAACCTCGGGGATGGAGAAAAGGGGGGAGGGGAGGGGACTGGGACCACCAGGATATATGAGCTATCCTGACGGCACTCCAGCCTCCTTCCCTCCCCCTCCGAAGCACCTCAGCTAGATGGCCCAAAACAGCTGCCTAGCTGAAATGCAGAGCGGGAGGTGCAGGTTGCCTCCACCGCTCCACCCGCTCCGCAGTGGATGCTCCTGAGCCACCCAATTTCGGGGGCTTAGGAGCATCCACTGCAGAGTGGGTGGAGCGGAGAAAGCGATCTCCGCCTCCCTCTGGATTGCACCCTCGATGCTCATAAGCCCGCGAACTTGGAGGCTTATTATGAGCATCCACTGCAGAGCGGGTGGAGCGCTGGAGGTGACCTCTGCATCCCTCCACCTCCCGCACCCCCCACTGAATTACTATTTTTGAAGCAAGCAGGATCTGCACAGATCCTGTATCATGTGTTACAGGTAAATGCTTTTAAGTACAAAATGTAGGCATATGCTGGGGTGGTATCACTCCAGAACAATCATACCCTAAATCAGGGGTGGACAACTTGTGGTGCTCCAGATCAGTGCTGTAGTGCAGGCACTCATCATGATTGTCCCCATAGCCACACCCCTAAAGAGAGTCCAAAAATTCAGGCTGCTGTGTTAATCCGTATCAACAAACCAGTTCTAGCAGTTTTCATCTCCACCAGGAGCAGGTTTTTTGTATAGCTAATGTGTCTTAATTCCACATTCCAGACCAAGTTGCCCCAGAATACTTTGCATTACAACAGGGAACAATATATTGTTCCTGGATAATTCATTTCCTCTCAGCTACTGTGAAGGTTGCAGCTAAGCTCAGGAGGAACAGGGAATTCTGAAGGGGGAATTGCATATTTCATAGATTTCATAGATCACAGAGTTGGAAGGGGCCTACAAGGCCATCGAGTCCAACCCCCTGCTCAGTGCAGGAAACTAGAGGAGGGGTCTCCCATCCAAGGAACAACCAGGCCTGACCCTGCTTAGCTTTCCACACTCAGACAAGCTGAGCCAGCATGAGCCACAGGCCTGTTAAGATGACGTCAGAGACCCTGCTAATTAAAAAGTGCTGGTGCTGCATGATGGTGAGGTTGGCCTGGTGACTCCTGAGTCAGTGGGGCTCCTTATCCATTGCATAGTTTTGTTTGAGCTTTATAGGAGCTATCCGTGGTGCTGTAGTCCACCCCCAAAATAGGTTCACTACCATGGAGCACCATGGATAGCTCCTATAAAGCTCAAACAAAAAGAGGTGATGGATAAGGAGCCCCACTGACACAGGAGTCACCAGCATCCCTGCGAGCCCTGGCTCGACTACACCACTGCTCCAGATGTTTTGGCCTACAACTCCCATGGCCCCTAGCCAGCATAGCCAGCCTGTGAGTGGACAAGTGGGATGGGTAGTTGGGTGACACAAGGTATATCTATGAGAGTATGTGTTCTGGCTACCTCCACAATAGATCCGAGTTCAGATCTGCTCAAGTGCTCCTACTGAAGACAGCTGTGGGCGGGGCGTGATCTTGTGGCGTTGTGGCTTTTTAGACGAGCTCTACAAGAAGGTGGCTGAGGATTGCATGCAGTTTACTGCCTTTGAGATGACAGTGGAGCTTCCGAGCAAGATCCTTCCTCCTTTCATGCACCTACATGTCTTTATGAAAATGATTTATCTTCTGGTGTAAACGTATTCCTGGACTGGGACACACCCAGCACCTTCCCTTCCCATGGAAGTGAGTCTTGGGGACACTCTCTGAATAAGTGGAATAGTTGTGAGGGGAGTCCTAAGAAATGGGAGGGGAATAAGAAGGAAAGAAGGCTGCTCCCCCTCACTTCCACCCTGCCAGGATGAGCCCAGTAGGACTCAGGGTATGTTGGAAGCTGAGCACTCCAATTTAAAGGCAGGATTGCCCTGCCTATTGCAATAAATATCCCATAAAATCTAACTACTGTACATCAAATTTAAAAATGAAGACTTGGAGTGCTTGTCAATTCACACTTATTGGCCAGAACCAGTGGTGCAGCTCAGACTGGACCTTGGGGCTAAAGTTCAGGGCCTGGGGGGGGGGGGGCAGAAAATGACTACCCAGAAAGCAGCAGGTGATGAGGGCATCAGGGTAGTAGAACTGCAAACCTCTTTTTATCCCTGTAGTCATGATGACGGTATCATTTAAGTAAGCTTATACGGCAAAACTGCACATGCTCAGTTTTTTTGTCTGTTTTTCAGCATCAGGGTTGGCAAACATTCTAACACATAAGGAATGTAGAAGCAGTTGTAAAGCATGGAATGGTGGTGTGTGTGTGTGTGTGTGTGTGTGTGGGAGAAATGCTAGTTGTCTCTGTTTCACAGCTGAAGTAGTAATACACAAGGTTGTATAAAGCCCCCCCTCCCAAAAAAAAACACATTTAAGTCCAAGGTCTAAAATTACCTAGCTGCCCCACTGGCCAGAACACTGGTAGGCAGAGTCAAGTTTACTTCTTACGGAGGGCCATGTTGCATTAACGATTAAACCAGTGTTCTCCAACCTTGGGTCCCCAGATGTTTTTGGCCTACAACTCCCAGCATGCCCCAGCCAGCATAGCTGGCTGGGGCATGCTGGGAGTTGCAGGCCAAAAACATCTGGGGACCCAAGGTTGGAGAACACTGGATTAAACTGTGCATGTCTTTGTTTTCTTTTGTTTCTTTCTTCTTTTTTTTTAATGACAGATGGGATAATGGGGATCATTAAATTTTTTAATGGCATTGGCAGCTAGGGGCAGCATTGTTTTTAATATGGCATGCAGTGGGGGAGGGCAATAACCCCAAATCAGGACTGGGGCACAGGGGGAGTGGGATATTAATCTCATACACAAATACACACACACACACACACACACACACACACACTGGTTCCAACAAAAGTGTGCCCCCCCCACCCGCTGCTACGTGCCCCAAGATGTAAGCTGCAAATAGCAACTGGTGGGGTGGGTGTGTTAAAAACTGCATCCCCACACACTGGAGTCCCTATCCTAGAATCATAGCATCATAGAATAGTAGAGTTGGAAGGGGCCTATCAGGCCAACCCCCTGCTCAATGCAGGAGAACAGATGTGGGCAGCCCAGGCAGTCACCCATCCAAGCACTGACCTGGCTCATACCTGCTTAGCTTCAGCATGTGCAGGTATGAGTGGATCTCCCACCCACCCCACAAGCCCCTCTGGCTGCAGCAGCTGTTTGTTTTTTGTTTTTTTAAAGAGACATAAAAGAACAGATTGACATAACGATAGTTTCGCCTCAGACAGTTGGATAGCATACTGCCTTCATCTTTTTCCTTATACAGTATCTCTGTAAGCAATAGGGCTAGAGTTTTCCTTAAATAATAATTAACACACACGCCTGAAAATTCAAGGAAGGGGGCCAGACCTCCACATGTCCCGTGGCTACCTGCTTTCCATAAATACAAAGTCCAAGCTTTTTCAGTCTAGTTATTTACTATTAAGCAATACAGTGTGGATTTGTCTAAACGCCTGGATAAACTGCCTGAGCTTTTATCAGTACACCCAACATCGGAAAATCACAGTGAGTCTTAAAAATAAAACTTTTAAAAGAGCCTCACTAAAACCTGTGAAAATGTAGTTGTGAAGTTATTCTGAACAAAAATTCCATATTGAAAAACCCTCCGACCAAGCTGAACCAGGAGGGCAAAAACTAAGGAATAGCAGCGCTTGCACTCGGATCTTTGATAATCACTCAGTGAGCCAGTCCAGTTTGTTTACTCAGCTTTTGCGGGTAGGTGTGTGCGAGATCTGCTCCACGTGACGATTATAAACAAGAGCCGCAGAACAGGCTGCGGCGCGCACGTCCCTTCGAAGTCTCTGAAAATCACCCACTATAGCAGTGTTTCTCAACCTTGGGTCCCCAGATGTTTTTGGCCTACAACTCCCAGCATGCCCCAGCCAGCTATGCTGGCTGGGGCATGCTGGGAGTTGTAGGCCAAAAACACCTGGGGACCCAAGGTTGGAGAACACTGCACTATAGGGACGCGTTGTTTGCCTCAGCCTCTTCCAAGTTCCTACATCTTCCAGGGCTTTTTGCGGCCACCGCCATTGCATGGATTCATTCGAGTATATAGCACAAGTCTTTTAAAATATGCACACATTCTTAAACAAATAATACTCTTCTCTTACAATGAGAGCGCTAGGTAGGCACCTTTCTCCCCATTTCTTAAACTGGACCCCCTCTAACATTTCGCTTTGGGCAATGTAATCTATGTACGCTTTTGTTTACTCAGAAGAAATTCCCAGTGTGTTCACGGAGGCTTACTCTCCAGTAAGTGCGCACAGTACCGCACCAGCCTTATTCCGACTGTTTTAGGACAATACAAGCCAGATCCTATAAATACATACCCCGAAGTAAGTCCCATTGAATTCAGTGGGGCTTGCGCCTAGGTAAACGGGTATAGTAGGATTGCAGCCTGTGTTTCATTGGTGTAGGTAGGATGAAACCTTTCAGTAAGCATATGGGGGAGCTGAGCTGCGTCCCCAAGCAGGTTGTTTTGGGAAGGAAGGTCATCGCGTGTGTCTCCTCCCAACCCGAGGAGCGGGTGCGATCCTGAGTAGATTTACTTGCGAGCTCCGCTGAAATAAAATGGGCCTTGCTTGCAAATCAGTACGCTTCGGATCGAGGTGGAAGTGAAAATAGACGAACAAACATGTCCACCCTCAAGAAACACAGTCCACCATTTTCTCTTCGTAGCAGGGAGACAGGATGGCGGAACCGTCTCCCAGCTATTTCCTCGGGGTGCACCCATACAAGACTAAGGGGCGAGAAGGAGTTAAACTGAGGAGGGAAATGGAGTAAGAAGCAATACGACTCGGAATAATACTATCATGGAATGTCAGTGAAATTGCACTTTGCAAAACCGCAGCCTTCAGCGAGGGACAATCCAGAGATTGCCGATTCTGCCTCCTATGTCCCCGCTGCCAAATGTATATATCTACGAGCTTCCTCAGACCGCCATGCTCCCTTTGCCTCTGCCAGGCACGACATTCCCCTCTGAGCCATTTTATCCACTTGTTTGTGTTTTCACCGTCAGTTAAGTACTTTACGGAAGAGATCTGGAAGAGCCTAGCTCTAGGAAAAAAAGCGGACGTAAGTGTGGTTTGTGCATAGGAGCTCCGGAGAAAATGACTCGCCTGGAGATTTGGTCCAAACCAATGTATACACCCGCCCTAAAAAGGGAGAGGGGGGGGGTGCGCAACAACAACATCCGTGTTTATCATTCCTTATGACTTTGAGAGTGTCTGTCCTTTGTCTCAGCTTAAGGAACTGGGAAAGAGTTGGTTTAATAGGAAACGGCGCGCCCCTCTAGAGTGGCCGAGAATGGATCATTCCAAATTGTATATATATGTGGGCGAGGCAAAGCCCGGAACACTCAGAAACCGAAGGAGCTGGAAGAATATAACTGAGCGCAAGTTGTAGGCACTGTCCAGTGACGTTTTACGCTTTCCCTCCCCCCCCCCTCTTCCCAGTGTCTCCGGCGCAAACCCCGCTTTCTTAAGCCAGTTCTTGCAAAGAGGGTTTGGGACCTGAGTGATAACACCAGCAAGGGGGGCGAGAGAGAGCATCCCTTGTGACCAGCAGGCAGGCTGAAGCCGGTCAAGCTGCCCCTCAGCCTGCAGCCTCTCAGCCAGGCTATGCGCTGTAAAAAAGCTCTGGTCAAGAAAAAAACCGAGCGGATTGTGAAAAGGTAGAACGAGACGAGCAGAGCCCCGTTGGCGGCGGTGGGAATCTTGACGGAAGGAGGGCTTCTTGAGTTCTCAAGGAACCGACCCGAGGAGGAAGCAAAGGGAAGGTCCCCGGTAAGGAAGGAAGGAGGGCAGACAGACGGAGCGAGCAGAGGAGGGAGTCACGTCAGTTTTGTTTTGCTGTTGCTTCGGGCGGGGGGGGCTTCTTGGCAGCTGCCCCGGGCTGCCAAAGAGCATGTGA
Organism: Shinisaurus crocodilurus; assembly: GCA_021292165.1. Lineage (NCBI taxonomy): Eukaryota > Metazoa > Chordata > Lepidosauria > Squamata > Shinisauridae > Shinisaurus > Shinisaurus crocodilurus. Next base: position 129,709,226 of record CM037881.1, on the reverse strand, counting down.
GAAGAGTGCTGTGCTTGCTATGCTGAGAAGGGAAGAGCTGCTCATGTGTGGCAAAGGGGCCCTGAGCGCCCGCTGCTGGGAGCCCCCGCTGGACGGCAGAGACGAAGAGGTGCCGGAAGGGGCGTTCCAGCGGGTGCAACCGCTGAAGGAAAGGCAGCCGCAGCCCAGGAGAGTCTGCGGCGGCGGCAGGCCCGGCTGGCACCACCGGAGGCGGGGCAGGAACCCCAGCTTCTCCAGGACTCACGGCCGCCACCACTATTACCAGCAGCAGCAGCAAGCGAAAGCTTGGCGCCGCTGCTACCGGCCCACGCGGCCCCGGGTGCTGCTTTCCCTCCGCCCGGTCAACATGATGGGCAAGCAGGCACCGGGCATGCGGGCGCCGCGCAACACCAACCAGTTCCTGATGCACGAGAAGTACCAGCTCATGCACCTCCGGTCGGACTCGGTGGGCACCGAGGAGAGCGGCGGCTCGGACTGCGAGATGGACCCGCTCGATATGGACTCGTACCTGGGCGTGCTGGAGAACGCGCGCGGGGCGCTCATGGACTGCCCCGCCGCCGAAGGCTCGCCGGCCGCCGTGCCCCTCTCGCCGGCCGCCGGAGATGCCCCTTCGCAGGCGCCCGGGCTGCGCTTTTTCGGAGGCTGCTTGGAGGGCGTGCTCCAAGAGGAGAGCCTGCAGTATTTCCCCTCCGAGGACGATGTCATCGAGAGCGAGATCTTCATGGAGAGGGACTTCCACGAGTTTTGTAGCAGAATCGCCTGACCAAACTATTTTTTATTGGGGGGGGGGGGTGCAGAGCTGGGAAGGATGCGATCTCATTATTTTTCCCTTATTGTGCCATTTGCCTGAGTGGATCTCGGGGGCAGAACCCCATCTGGGTAGCTGGAATGGGTTTTTGTATGAACGTGTGGTTTGAATATTAAAAATGTGTGCTCCACACACAATGATCAAGTGGTCACTTACCACAGAGGTTTATAAACCTTTGGCAAGGCGGTTGCCAGTACCATCCTGCCAAGGGCTTAGTGGTTTTATCACACATTTGAACCTCGGGTGACAGTCCTGTCTGACATGGATCCTATTGGATCCCTCCTTGTTGTTTTCCTGCCCAAGAGAAGGAGCAAGAACTCTGAGCAGTGGCATGAATACATTTTGGGATACACATTTTTTTAAAACATTAAGAAGAATTTATTCTGCAATAAATCAAGCTTATCTTGTTGTTATATTTCTCCATTGGAACAGAGCCAACACCACCTTTAAAAGGGGTGGGCGGGGATTTTCATTTACATTTTGAATAGGGTGCAGAGGAGAGCAAGAGGGATAAGGATATTGTACCAAAGCCCAGATTTGGTTTAGCCTTCTAGTACTGACATACACTGAATTCATATTGCACAGTGGAAGCAGTTGCCTGTGTTTTGTATGCAAAAAGCAAAATGTGTGTGCAGTCAAAAGAAATAATAGCATTTAAACTCCTTGTGGTATCTTACACTTTGGGGGTGGGGTGTTTTTTTTAAAGGTGACATAATCAGGAAGGGTGCAGCTACATCCCACTTACCTTCAACTCCCACTTAAAGGGGGGGAAAGGAAAGTGATGAGCGGGAAAGGCTCCGTATTGGGGCACTTTAAAAAACAAAACAAAACCATCCCTGCTACCCCTTTGCGTTTTTGTCAAATGGGGCCAGGCCATTTAATATGCAAGATACTATTATGAGTGTAAAAGAAGTACATTTTTATAAAAAAAATAAAATAAAAGCAAGTCAGCTGTTAAATTTTTGTGATTTGTTTTCTGTCTCTGTGGAGGAAATCCATGGTTGGGAGGTGGATGTAGTGCGTTCCTAAGGGGTAAGGGGGAGACAACCAGCCTTGCGAAAATGAAATTTTAAAAGGATGGGGACTGCCAATCTTGCAAAGCTCAACTTTCTGTGAAGTTTGGGGTGTTCTGAACTTAGGTACATGTACATCCATGAGGAACAGCTCTTCTCAATAAGAGGTAATAAGAAATTACTACGCTGGCATAATTGGAGGGAGATGTACACACAGAGAGCAATAAAATGTGGCTGAGACAACCCAAGTGCCTGCCTCTTGCAATATAAAAGCTACAACAGCAGACACCAGAGGTGTGGTTGCATATTGAAGACCAGTGTAGAAAAGGAGTACGTAGTTTGAAAGTGCAGGAACAGTAAGGAAGACACTGCATTTGACTCATAAGACAGCAGATTAGAGTGAGGAAATATAATGGTCAGAGGGATGTGAGAGGCTACAGAAGAGCCTCATTTAAGAACATTACAAAATTACTCATTGGGCATATGCTCAACTGGAGAAGCAATACAATTCAGAATGGAAATACATTCGGCCATTTCTTTTAACCATGATTTGTGCTAAGCACTGTTGATAAAATGGAGGGGACAAAAATAAACTGATACTCTAAAATCCAGCTTTGAACACTAGAGGGGGAAACAAAATCTCCCTGAACTTCTGTAGCAGTTCACACACATGATCAGCAACGAATCATACTAGACTAGAGAGTACTTGGGCATGTTGTGGAGGAATAAATATATCACAGATACTCAATTCTGCAGGCCACTTCCAGTTCTTTCAGGCAGGCGCAGAGGAAAAATCTCAGGGTTGATTTTTTAAAAACTTGTTTACGGTAGTATTATTTAAAATACTACTAGTTGCAAAGGAAAGTATCCCAGAAAATTACAGGGTTTTTTTTGGTCAGTTTCTAGGTGAGAAACATTTTGATAACCAGACCAGCTGGAGTTGGTAAAGGAATGAAAAACAAGAAATAGTGCTGACCACTTGCCAAAATATGCAAGAGAAGGTGTTTGCCAGTTCTGAAAGTTTGGAGCAAGGAAAGAGAGGTGGAAAATTAAAATGTTCTTCTAAATGTTGCTAAAGATTAAGATATCCACACCTCTTCACATGCATGCGCACAGGGTGTAGACGTTTTCCTGAAGGTCTTTGGCATTGCATGGCTTCCTGTATATGACAAGCAGGCCAGCTAGAATGTCAAGCAGCAGCAAGGAAACAGTAAAGCCATTGAGTCTGAAGCTTCTGTTTCTGTGACCTGTTTCTTGTAGGATAACCTACGTAAGTACAATAGCATGCGAGATATGAATTGCTACTGCATATCCGCATGCCTTTAACCTTTTTATATACATCTCACAAACAATATTGACAGTATATATTTCTGCTTGGCCGGCTCTTGGGAATACAGATCCCCAAAGTGTGTTGGTCCAAACCTAAGTCAGCTTTTAAAAGTGCACTCAAGACATCCAAAATAGTTTGGTTTGTGTACTTGGGTGATGGACAAAGTTTGCTCTGATTTTCCAGAGTATCTTTCATAATGTCAATAGGTCTTGCACATTTTGATTAAGCCAAAGTTCCACTTACATGGGGTGGAGCGAGGGGGGGGGAAGCAAAATAGAATTGGGTACCTTTAGATGTGTCCCACCTTTAGTAGTAGTACACGGTGGAACATTAGCAACATAGTCATGATTTTCCTGTTTTTGTGACAAGGGAGGGTGTCGGAGAGATAATGCAGGAAGCACTGTGGTGTCCCCACTCAGGCAGCCTGCAAGGAACACCTAGTGATAAGTTCAGCACATTGTCACATATACTAGTCGTTGCTTGTTCTTCCCATTTTTTTTGCTGCTGTTAGTAACGTTTTATTGAAATATTTTATGTATACATTAAAGGGGCATAAGAGTGCCCCTTTAGTTAAAGTGAGTTGCAAAAAGAAAGGTCCACTATTATAAGCCTCAAAATTCTGTTGTTCATAAAAATGACACCCATTGAGCTATTAACTCATAACTTGGCACCCAGGGTCTACCTGATGAGGTCTAAAATGTACAAATTTTCAAACTACTGTAATCTGATGAAACTTTACACATTTACCCTTTTTACTCCAATTTGTGGCACATATATATTTCTTTCACATTTTGGTGAAAACTGCTGATGTACTTTATTCAGCCTTGTCAAGGAGGAATACCTTTCATTGGTTTGGTGAAGTTCTGAGCTCAAAGTTTATTCAGATGTTTCTGTCCCATTATAGCCTATGGCAACAACTGCTGGCAAAGTTTTGACATGCATACAGGGTACTCCGTTCCATTCTGAAGCTAGAATGCTGCCGGTACTCCAATGTTTTCAGAGGGATTCTATGTTGAAATCGACTGTATTCTATGTTCAATGCCTATTCCTTTAGTTATGGAATGTGACTTCACAAGGTCAGACTACATGTTACTACACAAATTGGGACTCTAGTGTGGTGGTGGGGGGACCCTAGCATAGGGGGGAAAGGTTAATACTCCCTACCCTCCACTCTAGGGTCATCATCCATATTAGGTCCCATGCACTTACTTTTGAGTAAAAAAAACAAAAACACCTAGCTACACCTTTAAAGTAATATTTAGTTTGATCTTCAGGGAATTTTTTTTTGGGTGGGGAGTGGTGGAATGCACAGGTGGGGGAAGCGGAAGAGTTAGGGCCTCATATCACCTTTCTGAAAGCAGAAATGCAGCACAAGGACCCAGATTCCTGATCTTCCTTTCCACGTGGTAGGTAAAAGAAACATGGGGATTGGGGCCCATCTGCTGACTTTCTGAAGGCAAAAAGACAGTATGAGGGCCCCAATCTCTGTCATTCTGTAATGTTTGCTAGGAAAAAGATGTGCAAGGTTTGTGTCTCACACTAGGGGTATTCATAAACTGAAAATGCATTCACACTCTAGATGCAACTGTCTCCTCTATCCATGGCAACTGTCCCCAAGATAAATCCTGGTGCTTGACTTAAGTCAAGCATGCCTAAATGCAGTTCTCCTGTCAGCATTCTGACAACGTGGGGGAGGGAGAAGGAAACTGTCACCTGAGGCAAGAGTGAGGTAATTTTGAGGGCTGAGGGAGTCATTCTGTCTGATAGATCGATCACTGATGAAGAGTGGGAGTAAAAAGAAAAGGCTATGCTAGAATCCTGTCCAGACTCCAGGCTTCCTTAGAAGTCTTTATAGGGATGTATCTATTCATTTGTACATATCAACCCAGTTAATGTCTTGTTTGTGGGGTTGTTGTTTTTTTAGTTTGTTTGTTGCTGTTTTAAGAACACTAATAATACATTTCCTTTTTAAAAGCTAAGAAAATTCAATGATAAAAAAACCTGCCAGTTTAAGACCAGAGTTAAGGCTATCTCATGTTTGCTCAAGCTCCACAAAGCCAGGAAATTGGAAGGAAGCTTAGGCTGATGCCTTAGCAGACGTGCCTTGTGAACAGCAATGATGTTGTGCAATGTCACAAATTGTGCTTGCTTACAAGCAAGAAACAGGCATGCGTCAACTCACAGGAGGATTCCTATACAGTAAGGCTCAGATACTTCATAAGGTAATATAGGACCAGGACAACATCTGGGCATCTTTGCTGGTCTCAGGCACTCCATTCTCCAAATCCAGGTCATGGATTGAAATCAATAACGAAATACCACTGTCTTATCTTTTCCCTACTAGAATAAAAGAAGTGGCCCTCCATTTCTGTGGATGGCCCTGTATTTCTATCACTCAAAAAAGAACAAATAGACTATGTGGTATATCACTTTAAAACATTAGATAAATTTTAGATAAGAGCTTGGGAAGCCTTGTGTGGGCAGGAACTTTGCTTATGCTTGCTCATACCTGTCATTATTTCTCAACAGATGCTGGCAAACCCGAGCTCTAAAGAACAATGGTAGAGGAGAAAATAGCTAAATTAATAAAGCAACTAGTTTAAATAACTTTAGATTAGGGAAAACAGATCTAGCAACTGTCTATACATCTATGTCATTTCCAGCACAGTACAATACTCTTAAGACATATTAATCGAACCTAAGCATAACCATTCCCTGTGGTTTAGAGTAAACTGAGAGGGCATACAAATATGAACTGCTTTTGGTTCCTTTAGACTTAATGCCATGTTTCCTGCTTTTATAGTATAAAATTTATACCATAACTGCACGGTGATATGAATTAGAGTTTGTAGCAAAATTAGAATTATCTCCACTAATTCCCGTATTTCTCTTCACTTGTGATCCTATCAGACTCATGAGATACTTATCAAGAGATAGCAAGTGATGCCATCTTAAACTGTTTCAGTAACTTCACAATGAAGACAAACATAAGATTAACAGAAGAGATGTTTACTCCCTTTATTAAGATCTAAATCAATATAAATATAATATAAATTGAGGCATTGGTCAAAATACTTGCATGAGTATTACGAGATTGGTAATCTTTCCTAATCCCAAATTACATATTTACTGTACTGATTATAGGCAAGATATGCACATATCCTGGGTGTACCTTAGGGTTTTTTTTTAGCTCTTGGGTCCCATATCTGCAACTGGTGGTAAATTAGTAATGTACGTGATCTCATATCAAATGTGCTGAATTCAGTTCAATGCTTACCCAATGTGCAAATCAGCAAAAACTGAGCTCATTGAGGTTCTATGATTTCCACCTCAAAACTTGTTCCCACAAGTGTTCGTATTAGATTGTGAGCCTTGCTTTTTTCTTTTCACATGAAAAGAAAAAATCCATATGTTCCATGGATACATATGTTACATGGATACATGTATCCATATGTTCGCACACATTTCCCCAAATGTACTCATCTGTCATGTGCATTTTTGAAATGGACTATTTTTCTCCCATTGATTAAAGTGCGTTTGTGTGCATTTTTTAAATGTATGCTATGCATATTGTCATGCACATTTTTGAAATATACACATTTTTCTAACACTTTTTGGTTTGTTTGTGGTACAAAGCACATTGCAAACATGGAAAGTATGGACTTCAACCGCAGATTGTGGTTGGGTCCAGGTTCAGTTCTAGGAGGTGTGAATTGGGTAAATTCTAGTCAAAAACAAACTGAAATGAATTTTTCATACATAGGAAATAAGAAGGGCCATGCTGAATCAGGGCAGCCAACCAGCTGCCTGTGGAAGCCCACAAGCAGGACATGAGTGCAACAGGACATGAGTGCAACAGTACATGAGTACAACAGTTCCCCAGCAACTTGTATACAGAGGCATACTGGAGGTAATATATAGCTACCACGACTAGTAGCCATTTATAGCCTTATCCTCCATTAATGTGTCTAATACCCTTTTAAAGCCATTCAAGCTGGTGGTCATCAATCCAACTTGTGGTAGCAAATTCTATAGTTTAACTATGTGCTGTGTGAAGACATACTTCCTTTTATCTGTCCTAAATCTCCTGCCAGTCAGCTTCATGGGATGGCTCCGGGTTCTAGTATTATGAGAGAGAGAGAGAGAAAATCTTTCCCTATCCATTTTCTGCACACCATGCATAATTTTGTACACCTCTATCATGTCTCCCCTTACTCACCTTTTTTCTAAGCTAAACATTCCCAGACGTTGTAACCTTTCCTCATAGGGGAGTTGCTCCAGCCCCTTGATCATTTTAGTTTCTCTTTTCTGCACAAATTCCAGATCTCCAATATCCTTTCTTAAGTTCAGTGACTAGAACTGTACAACAAGGGAGGGCAATCTCCACCCTGTGGTCCTAATTCAGCCTCTACTGGGGCGCAATCTGGCTCACGGAGGGTTGAGCACCCTCTGCAGGCCCTGCCCCTGCTGTCCCCAAGCCACACCCTCTCCCAAAGCCATGGGGCAGGGGAGTCCACAGATTATCTCTGATCTCAGGAATCAGAGATAAGCTGGGGATTGCACTGCACCAGTCCCCGCATTGCTTGTGCCCCAGTCTGAGACACGTGCGACACAGGAAGGAGCAGCCCGACTCAGCCGAGGCTTTCAGGAGCCATCTGAGTCCCTTTCTACATGCAGAGAGAGGCACGGAGCTCTATGCCTCTTTCTGCATGGAGGAAATAAATTTTAAAAGTGGGTGAGGTGGAGCAGATGATGTCATGTCATGAGAGGGGTGGGGCTTCAGGGGTAAGGCCCCACCCCTTGATGTAATCCATCCCGCCAGCTTAGACCAGGTGGTAATCTGGCCCCCTGACCAAAAGTGGTCCGTCCGTCCCCACTGTACACAGCATTCCAAGTGTGGTTGCACCATAGATATATCTTTGATATCGTAGATATGCCAAATATGATCTTGGTAGTTTTATTTTCCTTTCCTTTCCTAATAATGCCTAACATGGGATTTGCCTTTTTCACAGCAGCTGCACACTGGGTTGACATTTTCATTAAGCTGCCCACCACAATCCCAAGATCTCTTTCTTGGTCAGTCAGCACTAGCTCAGATCCCATCAGCATATATGTGAAGATGAGATTTTTTGCTCCAATGTGCATCACTTTACACTTGATTTCATTGAACTGCATTTGCCATTTTAATGCCCATTCTCCAAGTTTGGAGAGATACTTTTGGTGCTCCTCACAATCCCTTTTTATTTGAATCCCCTTGAATAATTTGGCGTCATCGGCAAACTTGGCTGGCTACCTCACTGTTCACTTCTAATTCCATATCATTTATTAACAAGTTAAAAAGCGCAATACAGATCCTTGTGGGACCCTGCTATTTACAGCCTTCCATTGTGAGAATCAACCATTTAGTCCTACTCTCTGCTTTCTGTTCTTTAACCAGTTTCTGATCCATAAGAGAACCTCTCCTCTTATTCCATGACTGCTAAGTTTGCTCAGGAGTCTTTGATAAGGGACTCTGTCAAAAGCCTTTTGGAAATCCAAGTAAACAATGGGAGGGTTCGCATGACACCCTAAACCCCTTCGGAACGTAAGCCATGCACTGTGGCTAAGTTCCCCTGTGCCCGACAGGCAATTGGGCACAGCAGGGTTAGGGTGCCTCCTCCTCCCCCCTCAGTGCTTCCACCGGTATCCCAGGGGACACCACGAGAGCACTGAGGGGAGCAGAGCAGGGATGACAGCTGCCTAAAAGTGCCCAAGTGGCACTTTTGGGCAGCTGTCAGAGGCTTCCTTTGCTTGGCATGGCTGCCGCTCAGCTGAGCAGCGGCAGTGCCCAGCAACTGAAAGGCATGAGCTACCTGATGCTGGGCTTCCTCAAGTGGAAACCCAGTGCCAGGCGGCTCATCCCCCCTCCCCTTGCTGGGCACAGCTGCCACTCAGCTGAGCAGCAGTTGTGCCCAGCAAGGGGAGGGGGTGCCTTCTCCTGGGTCTACCCGGGAGTTAGCCCACGGGGATGTGCCTCCTCTCCCCTGCCTGCAGTGCCAATCACCCTGTGCAGCAATTGGTGCCATGGGCAAGGGGGGGGGGGTCACCTTCTCCTGGGCCTACTCCCAGGTAGACCCAGGAGAACGCACAGCAGACAGTGGCGGCACTGTTGCGGGGCTTGAAGAGGTAGCCAGTGGTGGCAGGGAAGCTGATGACAGCTGCCCAAAGTGCCACTTGGGCACTTTGGGCAGCTGTCATCTGTGCTCGCTGGGAGCCACTTGGCAAGAGTGGCATGGGGATTGTGCCACTCTTGCCAAGTGGCTCGCTTGTTGTGGGGCTCCCCCCCCCCCCGTTGGTCATGTTGTCCGGGTTCAGAAAACATAGCAAGCCATAGAGGGTTGCCATGGATTGTCAGGTTGGCTTATAAACCAAAATTAAGCCAACGTGACAACACCATCCCAGGTTTGGACAACATGCTAAGCCATGGTGACTTCAAAGCCACAGTGGCTTAGTGTGTCATGTGAACCCAGTCAATGTCTACCAGTTCACTGCTGTCCACATTTTTACTGACACTCTCAAAGAACTCTAAAAAATTAGTGAGACAGGATATACCTTTTCGGAAGCCATGTTGATTCTTTTCCAGCAGGATTTGTCCTTCTATATGCTTGATAATTTTATCTCTAATAATGTTTTCCACCAATTTACTCAGAACAGATGTTAAGCTAACTGGTCTGTAACTACCCAGATCCTCCCCACTACCTGATCCCTTTTTTAAAAATTGGCATTACATTGGCCATTCTCCTGTCCTCTGGTAAAGAAGCTGATCTTAGGGATACGTTACATATTTTTGTTAGAAGGTCAGCAATTTCACATTTGAGTTCTTTAAGAACTCTAGGATGGATACCATCTGTCAGCTTTCAATTTGTCAGTATATTCTAGTACATCATCACTTGTCAACACTATTTTCCGCAGTTTCTCAGACTCTTATTTCTGAAACCATCAGCTCAGGCACGGATATCTGCCCTATGTCTTCTGCAATGCAGGCAGACAAAAATAACTCATTTAGCTTTTCTGCGATCTCCTTATCCTCCTCCTTAGTACTCCTTTAACTCCATTGACATCCAACAGTCCAACTGCCTCCCTAGTTGGTTTCCTGCTTTTGGTGTATCTAAAGCATTCTTTATTGTTGGCCTTGATGTTACTTGTGATGTGCTCCTAAAAATAGTTTTGGCATCCTTGCATTTCCTTTGGTCAATATGCATAATAGCCAAACAATTAATTGTGCACAAGTACAAATTATTATGCACATATCCCAAACTTCATACATTTACCATAAGATACACTTCCAGAGAAGAGTTAGAAATTAGAACTTTGCATGACACATGATAGTAAGAATACTCTGAGGATTTTGCCACTGGTTTGCCACCATTTGTGGACACTCTTTTACATGAGTTTGTAGCAAAACTGTGTAACATCATTCTCTTATTCCAGTAGATCTCCATCTCCACAGTAGACACTGAATCATGTCTTTGTTTACAACAAAGAAACATTGTTTCATACGTGCTGTAAAACATTGTTGTGTATATGAAGCCCTAAACACGTGAACGTGTGGTGGGAAGTTATACCCACATGTTGAGCAACAATTTTAACCACAGAAATTCAGAAAGAACAATGGGAGCTTATTTTAGAAACATGCATAAATGCAACCACAGTGGTAACATTAGTAATGCAGCAGTTCCAGCAAGCTGTATTGAGCGAAATGAGAGAGGGGGAAGCAGGCCTATTCCACCAGCCTTGCTGAAAGACTGCTTAATTTTTCCCTTTTCCTTCCTCATTCAGCAGCAGACTTCACCCAACAAATGCACGCACGCACGCACGCACACACACACACACACAGGACTTGTTTCTAAGTAGATGCTTTTAAAGTAAATAAAGTAACATAATATTTCTTAGCTACTATAAGCTTGATGGTTACACACTTTGTAAGTGCAGTTTCTTATATGTTACTCATACTGAGAGGAAAGGAAAACCACAGGTCAAGTCTCTTTGCTTAAAACCAAGTAAGTGCCAGTTAAGTCAGTTAACTGTAGGAACAGTCTAACCGTCAGAGAGAGAGAGAGAAAAAATGGATTTTCTAATTTGTTGCTACACAACATCCAGCATTCCCTCCCCTGATACCACTAAGTGGTTTGCTCCACTGAACCTTGTCCCGACTTCTCAGAGAAGTTTGATTTCTGCCTTTGCCCTTTAACTAGTCTATAACAGTCTATCTTGTTTGTTTATTTGTTTGTTTGTTTTGTTTCTGTGCAGGAAGGAAAACTAGGCAGTTAAAGTGATCCAGAATTCAGAAGCAGCCCTGCAAACAGATGAAAGTTTTCATCACAAGGCAGAGATGAGAATTTGTTTTAGATGTAAGAAGCAAGGACATCTAAAGAAAGATTGCAGACTCTGGAAGGCAGAACAAAGAAAACTTCAGCAAAAATGTGAGAAGGAAAAAGCAAGCACAGTCATCAGCAGGTCTGAAGAGTATGCAACCTGGTATGCAACTTTCAAAGCTGAACAGAGGGACAGAACCTCTGGGTGGTGCATTGACAGTGGTGCAACTAGTCATACATGCAATTATGAAGATTTCTTCAGTGAGCTGGATTGCAGGCCAAGGCAACATGTACAACAAGTTAGAAAATCCATTCTCTCTCTCTCTCTCTCTGACAGTTAGGCCCGTTCTAACAGTTAACAGACTTAACTGGCGCTTGCTTGGTTTTAAGCAAGGGATTGACCTGTGTTTTCCCCTTTCCCCACAGATTAAGTAATATTTAAGAAACTGAGCTGACAAAGTCTGTAACCATCAAGCTTATAGTATGTAAGAAATCTTATGTTACTGTTATTTACTTTAAAAGTATCTACTTAGAAACAAGTCCTGTGTGTGCATATGTTGGTTGGGTGAAGTCTGCTGCTGATTGTGCTTTGTCATAATTTTCCTTGTATGTCATGTGTTTCTATATTGTAAGCCTGAGGGCAGGGACTGACTTGTTTTACTGATTGTATGGAACCCACTCTAGGGGTCTTTTTGGCTGAGGAGTGAGAGAAGAATACTTTAAATAAATAAATGAAACCATTACTCAGATGATAGATCACATAACATGGGACTATATCTGTCTGGTCTCTTGTTGTGTAAAGTTCTGCCATCAACAGGGGCTTGGTTGTGGTCTGAAGGTGTATAGGATATGGTGTAAGTTTGCTCCTCCTCATTTCTGCTCCCATCCTGTCCATGACTCCATCCCATTTGAGCCATTCCACCAGCATATCTTAGCCGCTGGAACGGCTGCACCAGTGGAGTGTTCCGCCAGCCTATCTGAGGTGTTCCATACTGTGATTTTGGAGTTTCTTTTTTTCCCTAGTGGATCAACACAGCTAGCTCCATCTTTTGTATCTTTTCTTGCCACTGGATCGCTTATATGCTGGAAAAAGTGAAGTGACTTTCTCCTCATTCAGGCATAGGAAACCTGCTAGAAAAAGTAGCAACTCAGCCTATTGCGTAAGCTGATGCACTCTTTCTTCACACTTGCCCTCAGAACAGAGCCATTGTCTGTTGCTGCCCATTCTTCTCTGTGGGTTGTCAAAATTACAGTCTTGTGCAACGGAGAGATTTACAGCAGCAAAAGTACCATCCATTACAAAGTTTACCCCTAGCTGCACCTGAGGATTGCCTAATGGTAAGCATGCAGCTGCCTTTGGTTTGAATCCAAAAGTTTATTAGAAGTAGAATTTGAAGTACAATCCACTATCACCAATACGATGCTCTTTTGCATTTTACTAGTTGCTACAAAAGTTAAACCCAAACACCAGAACAATCAGATAGTATCTGCTATTTTCATCAACTGGGATTAAGACTGTTATTATTTTTCCAGCTAATTATGTCAACTTTCATTTGGAGTAATGTATTTTGAATACTTCAATGTTTGCATAATATTGTAGCCTACAAAAGCCCTGCCTGCACCCCATCCCAATCCAGAACATGTTAATTGGTAACAATTCAGCTCTTGAATATGCTACAATTCAGTGTGTCAATTTTATTTTATGGACTGATTCAACTGAGCTAGGTAGGGAATTCCTTAAATTGTGGAAACAAGAAGGTTTTAAACAGAAATGTTGTATGTCATTTTATCAGGGCCGGTCCTCCCATGAGGTGGGATGAATCCTCTGCCTCAGGCGGCAGATCCTGAGGGGTGGCGGATTCTGCCACCATTAGAAATGTGTACCCTGCCCAGTGCTCCAGAAAGCCATGCTGGCCACTCTCCTACTGTGGCGAGAGCGACTGGCACAGCGCTCTGGTGCGCCACCCTCCCAACGCCTCGCGTTGAGGACACCTCCGAACATGGCATCAGCTATGTAGACTCTCTGGGAAGCCCCGCCAGCCACCCAGAAGAGAGAAACAGCCAGTGCAGCTCTCGCTGCGAGGGGTTCTTCCTTAAGGCAGAAAAGTGGGCGTGGAGATCGCCAGGCCACCTCCCCACCAATGCCTCACACTAAGGGGCGACCCCTCCAGCAAGGCATCGGGGGTGGAAAGAGGCCTGCCACTGCCATTGGTAGGAGGAGGGGGAGGAAGAGGAGGAGGGCCAGGCTGAGCCATCATCACCATTGTCAGGGTGGGGGGAGAGAGGAGAGGGCAGCTGCAGGATGGAGGAGGAGGAGGTGGGCATCATCATCAGCATGCGGCTTCTGCCATCATCATGGCAGTGGAGAGAGAAGAGCAGGCAGCGGGAGGTCTTCTTGCGCCCGCTGCATTTTAGAGAAATATTTGCAGAATAAGTGTGAAGGAAGGAGCCTTTGGGGGTTCCCACACGCACACTCACACACACACACCTCATGTGTGAACCGGCTGGGGGTGGGGTGGGGTGGGGTGTGCATAGTTCCTCTAGAATGGATGGCGCCTGGAAGTCCAGGCTAAAAGCTTTCAAGTGCAAATGTCATCAGTTCCCCTCCCTGCCTGGCCAGGTGAAGTGCATCTTGATTGGCTAAGAAGCAGCAAAGCTACAGGAAGGAGGAGGGGAGGGGGAAAACAGCGATATTTCCCAACGTGTGAGTTTTGGTCTTTGTCTTTGGTCATCGCGTGGCTGCCCGGCTGTTGGAGCAATGGCGGCACGCCAAGGAGAGGCCCAAGCCTTCGGGGGGGGCGGCCCTCAGGATCCGACCCCAGGTAGCTCCTGGTGAAATTAGCTGAATTAGGGCTCTGGTAAAGGCAAACCTTGTTGGAGGCTACCCATCTCGGACCTGCGGGTAGATGTGGTAAATCTCCATCGGGCAGCATGGCTGTGCTGGATCTAACCCTGGAAGAGGACTGACCCTCAGGTAACAGAGGAGTGTGCCTGAGAGATATTAAGAATCAGGTTTTGTTATTTTGCAGCTTTACTGTGTACCAAAGTGTCTCTCTCTATTTTGTGTGCTTCCCTCATTTCCCACCTTTTGTAAAATGCTACCAGAATAAACCTTGTCTTGGTTTTACCCCACATGGGTTTTGTAGTTGCTCTGTGGCTTTAGTATCTAAATCCAGGTTACAGAATTAAAGGCGAGTCCCTGAACAGAGATTCAAGTAGGATTGCAGACAGCTGAGGCTGGCAATCTGGTACCTTGAGATCTCTGGGGGTCTTGGTTCCTTTGGGGTAGGAAAGGGTGGGGGTGTGGCGGGTCAGCCAGCCCCCCCCTGCCTCCTCAGAAAGGAACTGCGCTTGAAAAAGCTGTTCTGATGTTCTTGACCCTCGAGAAAAAGGAAGCAAAAATATATAACAGCCATAATGCATTGTCGGAAATACATGTTGAAGAGTGAGAGGTTCTCAAAAATTGTGGTCGGCAAAACATTTGAGAATATTTGTATTCATTCATTCAAGGCATTTATATCCCACTCTTCAGTGGAAAAAAAAAAGAGTTCCGGAGCAGTTTACAACAATCAATACTTAGACATTCTCTGCCTTCGGGCATATAATCTAAAAGACTTGCGCGGTGGGGGTGGGGGGAGACACATGATGGTGATGCTTGTGATTCAGTTGCCCAAATGTATGAGGATATATAAATTGAACTCAGGTTTGCACTGCATCTATTGTCCATCTGGCCTGGCCGGTTCTTTGCTGGCCTATTTCTTTTTTCTTTTTTTCCTCTTCTACAGTTTATCTTCTTTTGAATTCAAGCCTAGTCTGTTTCCGCCTCCCGCTGCCTCAGGGCAAGATGTCTCCTCAGATGCCCTTCTGGTGGCAGTCGGGGGAGGGAGGGGCCACCACTGGGAGCTAGAGATGGTGGTGGCAGCTCACCAAGCTGTGTCTGCTGCTCCTTCCATCCGCTCAGGGCAAGATGTTCCTCACTAGTTTGGCCCTGCACTTGATTTATTACGCTGGCTCAGCTTGTCTGAGTGTGGAAAGCTAAGCAGGGTCAGGCCTGGTTAGTACTTGGATGGGAGACCCCTCCTCTAGTTCCCTGCATTGAGCAGGGGGTTGGACTCGATGATGGCCTTGTAGGCTCCTTCCAACTCTATGATCTATGAAACTCTATGAAACTCTATTTTTCCTGACAATGGAGATAGAGGCTGTTTTGACCAGGGCTGGATTACCAATCAGGCCTAGCCTAGAGCCCATGAGTTTCATAATATAACAGTGGATTTTCATAATACACCGCCGACCCCATCACCGCAGCAGCAGCTCCTACCTAGGCAGTGTGGGTGCGCTCCTCCTAGATGCTTTATTATGTAGAGCTGATTATTCGCAGTATTTATTTATTTATTTATTTAATGCCTTCCTTGGCCACCTTTTAATGCTACAGCCTTCCCATATTAATGACACTGCACTCCAAGATTACCAAAAAATCTCTCTGTCAGTGGTTGCATTTAGCGGTTGCATGTTAAACCGCACCAGTGACAACACTGAGCTTTGTGGAAGCCCACATAGGAATCTCTGAGACCCCTGTCTGCCAGAAGTTGCAGATCATGCAAAAGAATACCATGGTCCACCGTGTCAAAAACTGTCAACAGGTCCAACAGACTCAACAAGGAAGGATTGCCAAGGCTTACGATGCCAGAACTGGAAATACCTATAAAGGCTTGCTCTGAGGACAGGCCAGATATGACAAGTATGAGGTGGGAATGGAATCTGTTCTGATAGGGTGCATGTGCTGTGACATGTTGCCACTGGCTGGCTTCTGAGCCTTCTGAGGGGCAAAGTAGCATGTGTTCCTTTGCACTGGTGGAAGAGCATGCATTCCAATGCTTCACTGCTCTGGCCAACTGAATCACGAGGCGAGTAAAATCCTAAAAGGATAGGGCTATGTTAATCCTGTCCCTGCATGTGGTGCTCTTGTTTATTACCGTACTTTCCCCCTAACTAACGTTCCCTTGTAAACAGCATACTTAAAGGGTAGAGGCTAAAACAAATCAGGGACAGACCAGCTATTAGGGTGAATGAGGCAGCCATCTCAGGCCACTAATTCTGGGTGTCATGAAAAGGCAGCAAATGGTAAGCTATTTAATGTATTATTATTGTATTTTTATTGCTAAGGAGAAACACTTGTGGAAATTTCTCTCAGTTGTCCAAATAATTTGACTGGCCTTGGGTACTATGCATCTTGACTTGGGGGTGGGGCGTGGGCGGTGGGAGGCCTCATGTAGCAAAATATCGGGGGGGGGGAATCTTGGGCTGTCTGCTCATGAAAAGGTATGCATACTTCGGGGTTAATCTATTATCCAATAAGATATCACAAGATATAGTTGTATCCAAAACATCTGGCGGGCACCAGGTTGTGGAAAGTTGCACTAATACTTCAACACATATGATAGCATTGAAGACTTCATTTATTAATTGCATATCATGCATTTCTGCAAAATAAATTTGCAAGGTAGGGAACAATGGAATTAAAAGAATAAAACATTTTATTCCCCTTCACCTCCCCAATGTGAAATCGGGCCACCGCAAAATGCAAGACAGCCCCATGGGACAGTCTTGCAAACCAGGCACACACATTATAGGCAGGAGGTTGCTGGTTCAAAAGACCACAGTGGGCGGCTCTCCAGCGTCCCAGGCAGGGGTCTTTCCCAGCCCTACCTAAAGATGCCAGGGATTGAACCTGGGACCTTTTGCAGGCAAATCAGGCACTCTACCACTGCACTTTTGGCCTTCCCCTTCATGACACTTCCTGCTCTCTGGCAGGAAAAGGACATATCCTGAAAACTCAGTAATATTCAGTACAGAAAAGCCACTGATTCTTTTAGCAAGTCACTGGAAATCTGTGGAATGAGCTTTCTTTTATTTATTTATTTATTATATTTATACCCCACCTTTTTTCCTGCAAGGAACCCAAGGCGGCTTACATAATCCTCATCCTCCTCTCCAATTTCTCCTCACAACAACCCTGTGAGGTAGGTTAGGCTGAGAGGCAGTGACTGACCCAAAGTCACCCAGTGAGTTTCATGGCCGAGCAGGGACTAGAACCCGGATCTCCCGAGTCCCAGTCCAACACTCTCACCACTACGCCACACTGGCTTAATAAATAAAGTCTTCAGTGCTATAATATGTGTTGAAGTATTAATTCAACTTTCCACAACCTGGTGCCCGCCAGATGTTTTGAACTACAACTCCCATTATCACTTATCATTGGCCATGCTGACCGGGGCTCATGACCGGGAGGCCATGGGCTCTCCCACTCTGGAGGCATTCAAGGTGCAGCTGGACAGCCATCTGTCCGGGATGCTTTGACTTGGATTCCTGCATTGAGCAGGGGGTTGGACTCGATGGCCTTGTAGGCCCCTTCCAACTCTACTATTCTATGATTCTATGTATGCTGAAAAATTCTTAAAATTAAACATTGGAACCTTTAAATGGCTGGTTCTGCTTTGACACAGTGATAACATTAAATCCAAGAAAAATTAATCTTTAATAACAATACTAATACCAAAACCTTATACCTGTTTATTGCTTAGAAATGGCATCAGTAAAGTAGATAGAGCTTTGCTATGTCCATGTGTAGTAACGACCTGCACATAGCATAATGCTTCCATCATCTAGGACAGAATGCTTAAAATATACCTATTTTTAGAAATCCATGACTTTGCAGGACTTACTGCAGTATGTGGATAGATAGCTGAACTCCATGAACCATGCTATTTTTTTTCTGACACAGATCTTTACACCAGGTGTAAACCATGGTGAATTATTGTCCACAAAGTTTGTTACACTTTTAAAAGTCCTTGGTATAATCCCCTTTCCAATCTCTACCGTGTCATTATGTTCACTCCTAACAGACCCCAACAAACTGTGCCACACACATTACAACTCCAGAAAACATTTTAATACTTGTAATGCATCATAATTCTTTATTACATGAAAGGAATATCATTCCACAGACATAATAAGTTAACTGAAAATAAGCCACAAGAATTCTTATTGCACTATTTTTAAAACTACCCTTCAGGAATTTGTAATTAAAAAAAATACATCATTTTCAGTGTGTGGAGGTAGACATTCTAATATTTTAAAGGGAGAAACAGCACTGGGATGAGGTGGAAGGGGGCAAGGGAGCCAAGTAACAGGAAGGAGCAAAGAGGCACAAAAAACAAAAAAACAAACAAACAAACAAACACCAGACACAGTAACAGAAGAGAGTGGAGGCTTCCCTGCCAATACATATAGCAGCTTTGGTGGGTCCAGTTTTTGTAGGAATCACAGCAGGGATAGGAAAGTGTCCAGCCTCTATTTGATTATTTTCCTCATTGTCTGACTTCCTCTATGCCAACCTTCCCCAACCCGGTGCCCTCCAGATGTTTCGGACTTCAACTCCCAGCAGCCCCAACCAGCTTGGCTAATGGTCAGGAATGCTGGGAGTTGTAGTCCAAAACATCTGGAGGGCACCAGGCTGGGTAAGGCTGCTCTATGCTAATGTGTAACAAATAAAAGTAAAACTTGAAAGCCTTGTTATCCCCTCACTTGCCAGAGCAAGGAGGGTCAACTTCCCTGAGGCACCAGCAGATGATGTCATTGCTCCTGCTCTGAACCAAGTTCCGGAACTGTGCCTTCCTGCATTCCCCCTCCACTACACCACTGCTTTTAAGATGATAAAATGAGCTGGCTGAACCTCAGCCCATCTCAAGTGTCTACTGAGCTAGATTTTTCTAATTCACCAGGAGCTGTTTTATCACAGGCTTGTCAAAATATGAGTATATATAAGAAACAGATTAGGCTGCAACCTCCTGTTGTATATGGAACTTTATGAAAGGAAGAAAACTACCCAACCTACCAAAAGCAGATTGTTCATGGAAAGTGCTTCTCATTCTAACAATCAGGTAGGCATCCAGTTTCCTGAGAAATCTTTTTAGCAGTCAACAGGTTGTGTTCACGTAAGTTTGCACACTGCCATGTGATAGGCGTAATGAATGTGTAGGGTTTTTATTTAAAAAAAAAAAAGTAATGGAATTGCCACTGTAATAATTCCAACCAAGGAATTTTGTCATTGAATTGTTCTTCTGTATAATCCATGATTGCCTTTGCCATGTAAGTAGCAAAGCAATGTCTATGTAATGCTTTAGTATTTGCCATAAAGGTAAGGGGTATATTCCATTTATCTAATTGCTTCATCTTCATTAACCATAGCTACTCTGTTTAATAGTTTCTCATTACACTAGCAGATGTGTTTACGTGGCAATTAAGCACAAACAAAATCTGATGAACTTGATTCTTAGTTTACATTTATTTTATACCACAATATGTTCACTCATTACAGATTCTTAGAATCTCTTTTCAAAAGCACTGGTTATACTCCATTTCCTTCTTTTATTCCATTGTCTTTGGTGTTCTGGTTTCTGATGCTGTCTATGGAATAAAAATTAGACCCTACAGATGAATTGGCAGAAAAGATTTAATGATTTTATATATCCGAACTAAAAGCCTAGGATCTGCAAAGGAATCCTACGTTAAAAATTGGAGCAATAAGGATGGGGGGTGTCTCCAAACATAGAAGAATACCATATGGCTAATCATTAAGGAATCTAATTTCAATAATAACTGCAGATACAGGTAAGCCATGTAGGACATGATGGAGTCCGTAATGGAAAACACCCAAGTTGGGCTCTCCCATTCCTTTAAAAAATAATAATAATAATAATAATTTTTTAATAACATAAACAAATCAAATACAATCAAACCCGTGCTCCCATCACCTTGGGATCGATATGATAAACAACTACTACTTAACTATTCCATTAAACCTACATTCCAAAAATACATCAAATCTTGACATGGTGTAGTCCCCTTTCCCTCAATTAAAACAATCTAAAAATAATCCCCATATATCCTTAAAATTGTTTTTCTTTAATTGTCCCCTTTTACATTTGATATTACAAGTCAACATATCATTTAAAGCCATATCCCACTCTCCCATTCCTGCCAAGTACAGTCATGCCTTGGATTGAGAGCATAATTCGTTCTGGAAACGTGCTTGTAATCCAAAACACTCTTATATCAAAACGAAATCCCCCCAAAAAAATTTGTACAGAGATTTTTAATTTAAGCCATACTACAGTACTTGTATTGCAGGACGTTGCTTGTATATCAAGTAAAAAAAAATTAAATAAATATTTAAAAATTTGCTTGTCTTGCAAAACACTCTCAAACCAAGTTACTTGCAATCCAAGGTATTACTGTATATTACAGGGAGTGATTCATCCATTTCTAAGTTGTACATTGGAGGTATGGAAGAGCTAGCAGGCAATTCATGTAATATATATCTCCACTGATCCCCATGATAGAACACCCATTTTCTGATTATGTAGATAAATATATGCAGTTCAAAAACAGGAGGAAATGCAACTTGTACAGATTTTAAAAAAAAAATACTAAAGGTGAGCCTCTAGAGAAGCCCAACAAAAGATGATGTTACAAGCTGTTCAGACTAACTGGATCCACTTACACCAAGTCAGGTATTTCATAATGAATCAGATCATTAAAAAACAAGCCACGAGGACCCTTAGACCTTTCATGTCATTGGTTCTTGAGGTAAATCAAGGTTCAAAAAGAGTAGTATCTAGACAGTATCACTTAATAATTGTAGAATCTACAGATTTATTAGATGGGCTTAGACAAGAGTGGGAGAAAGATGTGGGTGGGGAGATAGGGGAAGAGCAAGGGGCACAAATATCAAAGAGAAAACCTTTGAAATCAGTCTCTGCTGCACACATCGGGGAATCCTCTCAAGACTATTCACATATTAAATTAGGACACATAAGAACCTCTATTTGACCAACATGCAGGCAGAGAGGAGCATACTTCCATATGTAGTATGCCTAGTAATAAAGTATAGTCTTTGAGGAAATGATTAAAATTTTAGGCCAAAACATACTGATGGTGGGATGGTGCCAAAACTGACATTGCTAAAAACTGCCAAGAGTCTGAATGAAAAAGGCCAATTTCAAAGGAGTTAATCAGATTTATGTTGGTAACAGCCAGATTGGTAATCGGGGGGGAGATGGAAATGTATAAGCTCCTTCACTCTAGATATGTGATACCAAAGACTATAGTTTATTGCTTTGGTTGAAAACCTAACCCATCAAATGGGTTCAAGCAGCTACTTTATTTATTTATTTATTTATTTTATAACCTGCCTTTTTTCCTGCAAGGAACCTCCTCCTCCTCCTCCTCCTCCTCCTCTCCATTTTATCCTCACAATAACAGTGTGAGGTAGGTTAGGCTGGGAGTCAGTAATTGGCCCAAAAGTCACCCAGTGAGCTTCATGGCCAAGTGGGGACTAGAACCTGGATCTCCCAAGTCACAGTCCAACACTCTAACCACTACACCACACTGGCTCTCATAATAAGCAGCTAATAAGTGGCTGATATCAATAATTATGAGTATACACTTCTGAAAGTACACATGGTGACCTCTGAGAGAACATGATTCAACGTATTAAGCCAGCAATCCTACGCACCTGGGAGTCATATTGAACTCAGTCGGACTTACTTCTGAGTAGGGACGTATAAGATTGTACTGTAAATTGTGCTTTCATTCCACTCCAACAAAGCGCCCTCAGATCTGTGTTGCAGGCAGCATGCCGAAGAGACAAGTGCAGGCAGGGCAAGTTCCACTGCTGCTACTGTTGTTGCAAGAAACAACATGTTTTCCACCTGGCCAGCATATGTATGCTAATGGTACTAGCACTGCCCCTGTACCAGAAGGAGATGAGTACAGATGAATGGATTGGCAAGGATGCTTATACACAGGTCCCAGCAGATTACATTTAGCAGCTTTCGCAGTGCCAGAACTGGCAGCCATCCTGAACTTTGGATGTGATCAGCTAGTAGTGCAACCCTACTCGAATGCTGTACTTTCTCATCTAGCAATATTGATATTCAAAAGTCGGCACAGACAAATGCATCTGGACATACGGTCTCTCTCAGACTTGTGCGCCCCACCCTGCTGTGTTCCTATCCGCGTCAGTAGTACTGGGAATCAGGGATGTTGAAGCGTCCTTGGTCTCGAGTCACGAGTCGAGTCACGAGTCTTTGGACCTGAGTCTCGAGTCCGAGTCCGAGTCCTTGGTCCAAAATGGTGACTCACGAGTCACGAGTCCCTCCCAAAGCTGACTCCACGAGTCCCTATTAAAATCAATGCATTTTTTTCCCAACAAAATAAGGCTATTTCAGATGTGTGGCTTAAATAAATTCTAGGCACAAGTGTGCCTTTTTATTTCAAAACTCTGCCACTGATTTTGGCAAGAACAGACCAGGCAGACAAACCCAAAATGTCTGAAAGGTTGCATTTTAGGAAAATGATTTTAAAAAATAAACTTGCTGTACTTCCTAAAACCTATCCATGTTGCATTTGAGGAACACAATTTTGGAACACGAGTCCGTGGTCTCGAGTCCCGAGTCAAGTCTCGAGTCCCATTGAAAATATTGGGACTCAAGTCCGAGTCGAGTCAGAGGGGGGGACTCAGTCCGACTCACGAGTCGAGTCCTCGAGTCAGAGTCCCCATCCCTGCTGGGAATACTCTTCTCCTCAGACTTGGTGAGCTGCCATTAGTCTCCGAAACCAGGGAAAACATGGAAAGTACCTCTGTGTTTTATGATGACGAAGGAACTGAAGTTTTTGTCAAAATTTCAGGGAATTTGGGAGAAGTTCTGAGCAGAGAGCAAGATCAACAATTAATGTTCAAATGGGGCAGGGGCGAGCAACATGTGGCTGCTGGGCTATGTGTGCATCCCTTGACCTTTCTTGCGGCCCATGCCACCCCCAGACTGCTGCCATGCCACCAAGTTGCTGCTGAATTTCAGCTGTGCATAACAGAAGCAACAACAACAACAACAACAACAACAAAGCTGCATTTTTCCTTTAAAACCAGGTGTGTGGGGGGGGGATATGCACCATTTTAAATGCAAAATTGCACTCCCCGGGGGCTTCTGGGAGCATGATTTTGCATTAAAGCAAGGTGTGAGCTCCCTGCATGCCTTGTGTTAAAGGGAAAATGCAGCTTTTTGTTCCTGCTGCCACATGTGCAGCTCAAATTTGGTGCTGGCCATTTCAGCAGCAGGGCCATTGTGTGACCCCCAGTGGGTTCTGGGGGATGGAAACTGCCCCCCCCCCGGTGCCCTCAGAAATTGCCTGCCCATGATATAGGGGAAAGGCCAGCTAACTGAACCACAGTAAAGCCCCAAGGTTGGCTGAATTTACGAAACTTAAATCATGACGACTCAAACCCTGGCCTGCTGCTTCCATGTCTGCCTTCCAGCAGATAGGTGCACAGACAGGCACCATGCTTTGAGTAGCCTAGGTTACTGTAACCTAGGCTACTGAAAGTCTTCTTTCCCCTTGGAATAGCCTCCACAAATCTTAAAGCTACCTTTCTTGCTACAGTTTGATTGCCCAAGGTCACAACAATAATGGATACTCTAACAATTAACAAAGGTAAAGTCTGCTCAATTCTAAACCTACTCAAACCAGTTTTGCAACTTGTCAAACCAGTTAGCACTAATAAGCAGCTGTCCCTTTTTCATGTAATATAAAAGCTGTCCCTTTTTTATATTAATTCATGATAAAATATACTGGCCCCATTTGCACATAATGATAGGCCAAACATACTTTCTTATTAAAACATCATGTGAATGATGAGATGGTTGCTGGCGGACGAGCCCCATCTTTTTGGCCGTTGTGAAGGCCTTCTGAGCCGAGTCGAGGGAGTCATCAGTAGTGGCGTTGAACAACCCCTCGCCATCGAACGGAAGGTCTTGAATCTTCGCCCTATCGTCGGGAGTCAGAGCGGTAGAGCGAAGCCATGCGTGCCTCCTCAAGGCCACGGACCCGATCATCGATCTGGCATGACTGTCGACCTGATGCCGGGCAGTGTTCATCTGAAGTGCACCGATACTCGTTGCCTCCTTGATGTACTGAGCCGCCAGGTCTCTCTTGTCGTCCGGCAGATAGTCACAGAGGTCTCCCAGCTTCTCTGTGATATACATTTGATATCTAGCTAACAACGCCTCGTAGTTAGATATCTTTAGTCCGAGGGAAGACGATGAATAGATCCTACGGCCGTAGGAATCTAGCGTCTTACCCTCCTTATCTGCCGGAGTGGTGTGCTGTCTTCCCCCACGAGACTGCGCCGATTTGACTATGAGCGAGTTCGGGGTCGGATGGGAAAACAGAAACCTTGCTCCTTCCTCCTGGATCTTGTACATCGACTCCAGGCGTTTGGCCGTCGGTTTCAATGAGGCCGGAGTCTTCCAGGTTTCTTGCACCGTCTCCAACAGTGTCGGCAAGAGTGGAAGGAGCAGCTGGTTCGACTGTGTCGCTTTAAGGACCGCATAAATGTCGTCCTTGGCCTTCCCCTTTGACGATTTCGCCTCGACTCCCAGAGCAGTCACCAGCCGGCTGACATGCTCCGCAAAACTCCCCATGTCCTCCGATGGGGAGACTGCTTCTTTGGACTCCACCTGCCCGTCCGGGGAGGTGGAGTGGGAGGAGGAAGCCGTCGAGTCGGAATCCGACCGATACGCCGATCCCGACGAGGAGTGGCCAACTACATCAGTCGTAACCGGAAGATTTACGAGAGGTTGTGGCTGAGCTGTCGACGTCGACGCAGCTGATTCCCTCACCACTTTCGACGGGGCACGAGACACAGCCGTATCTCGGTGTGGTGTTGGGGAGTGCCTCCGGCTACGGTGTCTGTCTGGAGAAATGGAACGCCGGTGATAGTAATGGCGTTCCGACCTCTCGTGCCTTGGTGAGCGTCTCGACCTCGAGTATCGGCTCCTGGAACTCGATCCCGAGTAGTAGGAACGGGACCTCGACCTCTCACGGTATCGGGAGAGTCGAGATCGAGGACTCGAGGCCGTGGAGACCGACTCACGAGCCCGATAGTAGGGGGATCGTGATCGGTGGCGGTATTCTCGACGCTCCTCTGTGCGTCCAACTGACGGAGACAGTAACGGCGGGGGACCCCTCGAGCCCGAACAGGGTCTATCCAGTGCCTTTTGCTCCTCGAGCTGGACTGGCGAAGCTCGTAGCTCTCCCTCCGACAGGGAAGCTGACGCAGCTGCTGGCTCTTTTTGGATCTCTCGGCCTCGAGGAGACGTAGTCGAAGCCGGAGTGGACTGGCGGGCAATCGATCCCGAAGCTCGATCCCGAGCACCAGCCAGAGCCTCTATCATCTCCACCGTACGCTTCGAGACCACCATAGTGGCCGAAGTCGACGGGACCGCCGTCTCGCTAGCCGTAACCGCCATTTTCTCTTTAAGGCGTTTCGCCTTATCCTTACGGGCCTTCTTAGCGAGTTTTTTCGTTATGTCCGTTGGCGGGTTTTTTATAGACTGGGATCCCCCAGGTCGTTCCTCTGGCGCTGGTCCTTTTGCCGATAAGGATTGCTCCCACAGGAGGGCCCTCAGTTTCATTTGCCTGGCTTTTCTGGCCTGTTTGGTGAAGGCCTGACAATCCTTACAGCTTTCCACTTTATGCTCCTGCCCCAGACATAGGAGGCAGAGCGTATGTTTGTCAGCGGGGGGGATTTTAGTCCCACACCGCTGACATTTTCTAAATGGTGCCTTGAGAGGCATAGTGAAAGATTAGAAATATATAGATAAGGACAAGAACGGGGGAGAGAAGGTTTTAGGTAGGATTTTTTTGGTAATAATTTTTTTTTTTTTTTTTTAGAAATGAAGGTATAGTTTGAAAGAGAATGAAAAAATAGAAGGTTTATGAGAGAAAAGTTTTCTAAAAGAGGTAACTAGAGAAGAATAAACTCAGCTTTCGCTTACGGAGAAGGAAAAGAAGAACCTATTGACTAGTCGCAAAGGCGGTCGAAGAGGAACTGAGGAGACGGGCGGGAGCCGCGCTAAAGAGCACGCGCTAGGGGGAGGGGCTCCCGCCCGGCTCATCTCAGCTAAAGAAGTTTCCGATCGATCTCAGCGCAGGCGCAGAGAACCCATATGTGTGTGAAGGACAGAGACCACGAAGAAGAACTATCCTTTTCTGGCTTGTTTACCCACTGGCAGAACGGGAGGAGTAATATAGGGTATGAACTGGACCGTGTGCACTAGCACACCGCTCGTTCACATTGTGGTTTAATAAGCCTGAATTTTCGGTTTAGCATGACGTGTGAATGCAGCCAGTATGTGCCAAGAATAGGGCTGGGTAGCACACAGCCCTAAATACAGCATATTAGGGCCATTTATCGCCACAATAAAACTGCTTGCATAAAAGCAGCCTTCATGATTCTATTCTCTAACAGCTTTAACCAGACATGTCTTCTGGGCCATTATAATAAGGTACCAGTGTAGTGTAAGTGTGCTTTCCTCCCCCCCACCCCAGAGGTTCCCTAGCCCCTTTTCAAATGCAAGCCTCTTTCCTCAAGGTCATTTGAAACCTAGTAAGCCGGCCTGTTTGCAAGGTTGGCAGACTGCCATTCACAAAGCAAAACAGGTATACCTAGAGAGCCCCCTGCAGTGTGACACAGAGGGCCACTCAGGAGATACGTCTGTCTCATGTCCTTTAAAATGTGTGAAAATGTAATGAAATCTGCTTCAGGGAGCATATATTTCTGAAAGTTGTGCTAAGGATGTACAGCTGTGCATTAGCCGAGCCTTTTATTTGCCCAGGAGAGTGAGGGAGGATCAGTTAAAAAATCCTAGATGCTGCCAGCCAATATTTTGACTGGTAAATTTAAAATTCCAACACACACACACACACACACACACACGCCTCTCCCTCACGTACCGCATAGCTAACTAATGTGGAAATGTCAACAGTCTGCGGAAGAGTACACGTGGAGCCTTAATTTTTATATTACCATGAAAATTAATTCTATTCCATAATATCCTATTCCTGCCTTGCCAAACAGATTTCTTCACATAAATGGTGTGTACAAAAATATCAATGCAGTTAAAGTTTGAGTATCTTGCAGACATTATTCTGTATATAGAACTCATTAGAAGATTTTGTCTTAACTCCAATAACTGATTAGCACAAACAGCCCCTGGCTTCAACCCTATAATATTCATGCATAGACATGCATAGGATTGTACAACCAGTCACCTATTCGAGCAGGGGTGCACAACCTTTTGGCCCCGAGGGCCACAGCTGGTACTGGGTTGGGGGCCACACACACGTACATGCACCCCAGCAATTTGTATTAGGATCTCTGGGGGAGGGAGTGAAGAGCCTTCTCTCCACCCCTTCCCCCAATGATCCTTATATAATAGATCACTCTTTCCTCACTGATAACACTGCCAGGAAAAGAGCCATCTATACGAGGGTCTCTAGGGGAGGGAGTGGGCAGTACAATATGCAGGGAATTCAGCAATGGTGATGGTGGTGGTGGTGGGACAGGGCGCCCCTGTATTAGAATAATGCCACTAAATAGCAGAGTAAAGTTTAGAAAATCGAACAGTTGATCGATCCTAGTAAACTAGCAATGTTCCTATGATTATGTATAATCAGGGTTATGCCATAATGCTAGCACAGGAGAGATATTACTAAATCCTTTCATTTCGATTTACGTACAATGAAATGTGGAGATGTTAAGCACTGTACCAAAGCAATCCTTACTAATGTAATTTCTCTCTCCAACTTGAAATTGTTAATAGTTTCCTATCTTTTGTGTTTTGCCAGTTTCTCTCATTACATCCCCACTGCTAATGGGATTTGTACTTCTCTCACACGCAAACACACTTTTCCTTTCACTGGCAATTGACAGAATGTGGGGGACAGTCAACAGCAGTGTGATGTTGTGAGAGCCAGTGTGGCGTAGTGGTGAGAGTGTTGGACTGTGACTCGGGAGATCCGGGTTCTATTCCCCACTCGGCCATGAAACTCACTGGGTGACTTTGGGCCAGTCACTGACTCTCAGCCTAACCTACCTCACAGGGTTGTTGTGAGGAGAAAATGGAGAGGAGGAGGAGGATTATGAAAGCCGCCTTGGGTTCCTTGCAGGAAAAAAGGCGGGGTATAAATATAATAAATAAATAAATAAACAAATCAGCCTCCGCCCCGCCCGTTACTTACCATCTCAGCCCGTTACCGTACCATCTCAATCCATGTCACAGTAGCCAACCCATTGTGTGTTCCTGCGATTTCTTGTGATCCAGCCCCACCTTCACCTGTGGCAGGGAAAGTGGCCCTCTGGGCAGGACATAGGTGCCTTCCCCTCCAATTCCTGACTTTCCTTGATATGGTTGGATACACTTTGCTTAAGAGCAACACTCCCACTTTAGCCGCTTCAAAACTTTGTGCAGGCCTGGCCTGCATCACATCTAGTGCTGCAGCTAGGGCTGGATCTTGGGACCAAAATCCAGGGTGCTGCACCCCAACCCCCAAGACCACCCAGAGTGGCAAGGGATGAGGGCAGCAGAAGCAAACTCCATTTTATTCCTGTAGTCACGATGGTGCTATGATTTAGTTTACAATGCAAACATGCACATGCTCAGAGTATGAGTATTTTCTTTTAAATCAGGCTTGGCAAACAGTTTTGTTGTTGTTGTTCTAACATATCGGGAATGTTGAAGTAGATGTAAAGCCTGCAATGGTGGTGGAGCGGAAAAGAGAAATGTGAGTTGTGTGCTTCACAATTGAAGTAATGCATATGGCTGTCTAGAGCCACCCCAACCCCCCCCCCCGCCCCGGCATAAGTCCACTAAGTCCAGGGTCTAAAATGACCTAGCTGCACCACTGATCATGGCTGTAACCTGGAGGAGGAAAGGTTTCTTGCCAACCTCCTAAAGATCTGAATGGTGGGAAGGGACGAGCTTCACATGACCCTCTCCACCATTCCACATTCATGGAGGAGGGCAAGAAGACTTCCCACCTCTTCATCCTGCCAGTAAGCTACCCTCCTTGAGAATGCTTCTAACAGGGCGTGGAAATGGGAAGTTAGAAACAATGCAGTACTCGGTTTCATTTCTGGCAGCCCCTGCATGGAGTCCTTCAAGCGCTTATGTGAAGCATTGCTTCTGCTCAGGAGTCAAAGGGGAAATAGAGCAGACCAGAGAAAGCACACACATTAGCTGATGTTGCTCAAAGACAAGGAGTTTATCTATACATCTTTGCACCAATATGAAACAATAGCAAGGCAAGTGAGCAGTACTTTCCCCCTTGCAATCGAATCTCCTGCGGCCAACTGCACATGCGCGCCAACATGAGCAGGAGTTTGATTCACGTTGCCTCCCCATGTGACCAGTCCACAAGATGTTTGTTATTGCCTTTCACATGTTATTTTCCTCTTCTGAGTGCTGTTGCCATTGTTCTCATAATCATCACCCAGAAATGGCAAAACTGTGGAAACAGAGCAGCAATTTCACTTTTAATAAATAGTGGCACAGCAGTGCCTCGGAATCACCTGAGGCTCCTGTGTGCATGGCCCTGCGGTTTCCATGGCTAAACTTCCTCTCTTGCAGAATTTAAAAAGCTAGACTAAAAGAGCAACCCTATTATACATGTTTAGTCAGAAGTAAACCCCACTGTGATCAAAGGAGCTTATTCCTAGGGAGGCGTTCACAGTATTTGCAGCTTTAATAAGCTAGTGTAGATTAGAAAGCTAGAACAGGATCGTTAGTTTTGCTAGGCTTTCTCATAGTGCACAGGACTTGTTTTAAATTGAAGTTTGTTCATTTTTCATCATAAAATATTGTTTGGATTCTGTGTACCACCTACACACACACACACACACACACACACACAGAGAGAGACCTGAAATGCAAGTACATTTCAATGTTTTCTCATTTACTTCATATTTTGATAACATTTCATTTGAACTGTGTGAATTGAACTGTTTGTTCTCCAAATGCAAAAATGGGAGAAATCATATCTCTCCTCCCTCATGCAAGATGTCAGTGATGCAAATGCTTTAAGCTAACACTGTTGTGAAAGTGGACATAGGTAGAGCATGTGTGGCATGTGCAAGCACACACATGCATGCAAGGTATTTAATCTTATGCTTCTGATCCAGCTACACAGGCCCTATAGATGTAGAAATGCATACTGCCTGTGCGAAGTCCCAGCCTGATTCAATAGCACGGGGGTACATGGGCATCTAAATTTTAAAAAAGGCTGAAATCCTGCTGATTGGTTGCTCACCATTTCCCCTTCACTCTCAAACTCAAACAGCTGCAGTGGTGTAGTGGAGCTTGGGCTCACAGGGACAAGGCACCAACACCTTTTTATCAGCAGGGATGCTGACATCATCATTGCTTTTTGACAGAATTTGATTATGTTTACTGGCATAGTAGCCCCTTCTGAAGGGATAAATCCTGCCAAATTTCAGACAAGGATATTCAGATATGGTTGTCCTAGGTACCTCTAAATTTTGTTGTTGCTGTTGTTTTAAAAAGGAACTGCCAATAGCTTGTTTACATCTTGGTATAATTGGATGAAATTTGCAGAAACAGTTGCCGCTGCTGTGGAGATGAAGCCTGAGAAATTTCAGACAGATAGATGCAAGGGGTTTTGTCCGAGAGCGGCCTTTTTAGTTTTGGGATTTTCAAGAGGGATTTGCTTACCCTATCCCTGTGGGGAGAGTTTTTTGTGAGGGGCGGGGCAATCTGAATGAAAACAAAAGATATAATAGAACCATCCCTAAAGAAGAAGCAAGCAAAATTTCAGAAAGGTAGGTTCAGGGATGGGGTTTTTTTGTGCTAGGTATTTTACAGTTTATTTGGTGAGCAACTAAAATGGGATCAACTTCCCTCTTCCATGGTTTTGTGGGCAATTTTGTATGCCTACTTCACAAAGAAGCCCCTGCATAAGAAACCGGAGTTTTGTGCCCAGCGGGTTATCTCCAGGAGAGTCAGGGGCTAGCAAGTCAGCTAGCAACAGAAAACCATGCTTTTCCACTGAAGATAGAAACATCGGTCTCTGTTTAGCTGCTTCCTGCACACCTCTGGCTATCAAAAACTGCTTAAATGGTTGGATGTAACAGGAGAATGTTCCAGAACATTCTACAACAGTCAAATCTGCTCCTCAGTCAGGGATTCCATTTTGCAGGAGGTCAGCCCTTACCCTCTGCGACTCTAAACTCTATAGAACTCCCTCAAGAAGGACACACAGGCGTTCGTCTTGTCCTCATCACCACTTGTTATAATCGAGATCCCCTAAGAATAGACAAAGCATCTTAGCAATTAACTGAAAACTATTTATTTGAGTATAAAACACAACTGAGCGCTAGAACTGGTTACCTCTAACTATGATCAGCCATCTTAACAGTAGCAACTAACAACCAGGAGTTCTTCTTCCCACACAGCCTCTGGGAGGCTACTGATGGCCCTTTCTAGAACTATTAACTTTTCATTCAGCACAGTCTGTTTCATGCATTTTACCACAACCTGCAATTTCAAAAGGACAAGTTCAGGGGTTAGGGAGTTATGACAAATGAAAAACACTTTTAGAGGTTTTTGTTTGCTTGGTTTTTTTTGCTCAGTTGACAGCACCAAGGTCACAGAAACGTTAAGTGCTTCAAACTTGATGGAGTGGATGGCTGATACTTTATTGAGAAAACATTCGACAGTATACACTGTAGAGCAGTGTTCTCCAACCTTGGGTCCCCAGATGTTTTTGGCCTACAACTCCCAGCATGCCCCAGCCAGCGGCATGCTGGGCGTTGTAGGCCAAAAACATCTGGGGACCCAAGGTTGGAGAACACTGCTGTAGAGGATGTACACAGTATATAGTGCAATGCAAACTTTAAAGTTTAGGGTGTTTTTAAACGGGATTCTTCTCCTCCATCTTTGTGGGTAATTTGTGGCACTTTTTGGTGTGTAACTGTGTTATACACACACATCCAGTGTTAGAGTAGTGGTTCATGCAACCCTGAAAACCTACTTGCTTGTAAAGCCTTCAGAACACCACTCTTCCTATATCCTTTCAAGCAGAGAGGGGGTGTCTTTCTTGCTCATTACAGAGTGGGAAGCCTAGAGTATCACCGGCTTTATACAAAGCAGTGGGAGAGCAGACAACAGAGGTGGCAAGATCAATTCTTTCCCCCACCCGCCCACTGCCCAGCTATGCTCCCTGCTTGCCTGGAGCTAGTGTGTGTCCCTCTATTATAAGATGTTGGCAGGTACCTGTGAGGGATTGAGGCCTACACAGGATTGGGTTTGTTGAGGCATACACAGGCTTCAGTTTGTTGAAGCCTGAAGGCCCAAACACTTGGATGGGAGGGGGAGTTTGAGAGTTTTAAGTTACCCAATAGAACTTAAGAATTAGATCTCCTATTCAAGGTCACATGATTATAACCTTCCAGTCCTGGGAAGACTATATATGTGGGGTGTGGTCAGCTAGCAGTGTGTGTGTGCTGGGAGAGTGCTGGAAGCAGCAGCACAGAAACAGCAGAGAGAAGCAGAGAGAGAGCGAAAGAGAAACTGATTGCATAGGAAATAGGTAGTCTGAAGTTATACTAGAGAACATTGGATTGTTTGTTTGTTTGTTTTATTTTATCATACTTGCTTTTGAATTATAACCACTCTATTAAGTAAAGACCCTAATATTAATAGTAAAGTGTTGTTGTTTACCCTGGAGTTTGGAGTGACTTATTCACCATGTCTACAGCCTACACCCACGTTACTGGAAGCAGGCAAAGGACTTGATAACCTAGAGAGGCTTTGGGAAGAGGCAGAGATCTCCCAAAGGCAGATCAAGGGGTCCCTGCAGTAGCGGAACCTTGACAGTACCACCTTTAAAAAAACGAGTAATAAATATTTTTAACCTCCTTTGAAGGCCTGTCATTAGTTAAACTTTTAAGATATTCCCCTATATCAATAAAGTCTGCAAGTCTTTAGAGCTGCAATCCTATATGCATCTACTAGGGAGTAAGACCCATTAAATACAGTGAGTTTTACTTCTCAATAGAGGTGTATAGGATTGCTTTGTAGTTTAATGTTCAGCTGGATTTCCACTGGGATATGAGACTAGCAGCTTTGATCTGTGAAAGTCACATAGATATCCATGCAAAGCAGAAACGTTCTTTGCTCAGTAACAATGTTGGCATCTGTGTCTGTCTGTCTTTCTGCTGTCCAGCCTGAAATAAACGCATGCTGAATGCGTAATACACACCTGCCTTATTAGCACATTGATACGAACTAATGGAGG
Organism: Shinisaurus crocodilurus; assembly: GCA_021292165.1. NCBI lineage: Eukaryota > Metazoa > Chordata > Lepidosauria > Squamata > Shinisauridae > Shinisaurus > Shinisaurus crocodilurus. The sequence goes on along the minus strand of CM037881.1, from coordinate 129,675,506 downwards.
GCACTATTAGAGATGTGCAAATGAGTTGTAATCGGTTATGGCTGCTGTCATAGAAATAAACTCATTACTATAAATAGCAGCCAGATAAAGTGTTGGGTAAATTGTGTGTGTGTGTGTTAAAATAAGTTTTTTTCAGGGGCCATATCTACTCTCAGTAGCTCCAGAGATTTGTAAATGACAGTTACAGAACTGTTGCATCAACATTGGTTTAGGATGCTTTTCACAGAAAGAACCAGAACTCTACATAGAAGAAAGTTATAGAGGGGTAAGGTTAATTGTACCTTCTTTACCAGAAAGAAAATGGGGTCAAGTGAGTTCCAGTACAAGTGTCCCAGACAAAAAAAGTGTACTTCAGAGTAAAATAAATAAAACAACCAATTATCTCTATAAGGCACGAGGACAACAGTCATGTGCTTAATTTAACATGGATTACATTTTATAAAATGTTTGTTAACTACTAGAAACTGCCCTCTATGCTGAGACATTTAATAGCTGCAAATAGCACATGGGGTGGTGGTTATGTCATCTTTTTATCCAGTCTATTTTTTACATCTGTCTTAGCTATTTAAATAATTTTAAAAGTGTTTTTAAAATGTTTCTGTAAATTTTTGGTGTTGTTATTGTTTGTATTTATTTAATACTGTATTTTATTGTAAAATTGTATTTTTATTGTATAATTGTATTTCATTATGTAATTTTTATAACTGTTGTAAACCGCCCAGAGAGCTTTGGCTATTGGGCAGTGCAGAAATGGAATAAATAATAATAACGATGATGATGATGATGAATTGTGCACCTAGGTACCAGCATAAACCTAATGCATTTGTAAAGATAATATGCTAATGATTTAAGCGCTGACATTGTGGCAGTTATAAATTGTTTTCTTTTTTTAAAACTGATTTTAGAAATTGAACTTGTGAACTTGGCTGACTTCCTTTTTTAAATTGCAGCTGTCCCAGTTGCATCGGCAGGAAAGGAAGAATGGCGTAAGCAAATAACCACAGAAACTATAGAAGATTAATCCCTAAAGAAGAGAGAGTGTATAGTTTTTACCTGGGATAAATGCTTAAGGAATGTTTAATCATGCAATCCTACATTCAAACTGCAATCCTATACCTACTTATCTGGGAATAAGCCTCACTGGACTCAATGGGACTTACTTCTGAGTAGACATATATGGGAATGTGCTATCAGATGAGTAATTATAATTTATAATTTATTAATAAGTAATTATTTCACCTTTTTTATAAAGTTGGTAGGCATGAACATTCAGATCCCTTCCCCGTTAAAATTTGCATTGTGATATGCTCCCAAAAGATGTATTGTTACAAAAAGCCTAGGCCACCGTGATCAGAATAATTCCAATAATTCTTTAAACTTTACAAATGAACATTGAATACAATGTATATAATTCAATTATTTCAATTTTACAATTTTTTCTCAGAACAATTATTTCAAAAGTAAGAAAAAACAAAAATAAGAAAAAACAACGCTGGTTATAGGAAAGACTTTATTCTGGATAGCCAGGACTTTTGAAATAATTGTTTTGAGAAAAAATTGTAAAATTGAAATAATTGAATTATATACATTGTATTCAATGTTCATTTGTAATGAATAGAAATTTGTGAAGTTTAAAGAATTATTGGAATTATTCTGATCACAGTGGCCTAGGCTTTTTGTAACTATAGTTATTGCCGTGGTCCTCCTTTGTTTTCACAACCCAAAAGATGTATTGACTTAACTTAAATGTGTTGATGGTCCACTCAAAGTCCATGTACATAGTGGAAGACCCTGAACTCTGACTTCCGGGTAAAGGCTACATTACAGTTTGTTTAGTTAATAGTCTCCTCTCATCATGATCCTGAACATGTTGCTTGGGAGTAAGATATACTTACCCCAATAGGCTTGGCCAGGGCTGGCATCAAGTGTAAGCATGGTTTGGCATCTGCCAAGTGTCCACACCTGAGCAGGGGCCCACTGAGAAGAGCCCCAAGGAGTTGTTCCTGCCCCAATTCATGCCCCATTTCAGAAACGAGTGTTTCTGCTCATTTTGGGTTGTCCCCAGAAGTGCTAACTCTCTGTTGCATGCACAGTGGCCACCGCTTGTGCAACAGAATCTGCAGTAATTTATTTTTTTATTTATTGGCCATTCGTGGGTGGTCACCATTGGACAGTGCCTCTTGCTTTTGGCCCAGGCGATGGTGGTGAGAAGGAGGAGCAGTAGACTGCCGCTGCCTACTTGCTCACTGGCTCTCTGCCTGTCAAGCAAGCAAGTGGTAGTAATGATGAGAAAGAGGATGGGAAACAATAGCAGTTCGCGGCAATGGTGGTGAGCAGGTAGACTCACTGAGGGAGGGGACCCATTGAGGGTGTCTTGCCCAAGAGCCCTCAAAAACCTGGAGCTGGCACTGGATTTGCTTATAGGTAAGTAAGTATAATTTATATGCAAAGTCGGGAAATACATGCCTTTCTTTTGTAGCAACTTTATGCTACATCAGTTGCTTCTTCAGTTCAGTCCCAAAACCATGAAATATACCGTATATACTCAAGTATAAGATGAGTTTTTCAGCACATTTTTTGTGCTGAAAAATGCCCCCTCGACTTATACCTGGGTCAGCGCCCCCCAGGACCCCCGCCGCCACCGCAAGGCACCGCCAGGCACCCCCCTCCACCCCCAGGACCCCTGCCGCCACCCCAGACACCCCACCCCCACCCCCGTACCTGCACCCGCCGCCGCCGAAGCCCCTCCCCCGCTGAAGCCCCGCCGCGCCGAAGCCCCCCAAGACACCCCATGCCACCTCCACGCCACCCCACGCCACCCCCACACTACCCCAGACACCCCCCCGCCATCCCCCGTCACCGTACCCGCTGCCGCCGCCGAAAAAGCCTCCCCGCCGCCGAAGAAGCCCCGCTGCGGCCAACTTCCGCCGCCGAAGAAGCCCCACTGCTGCCAACTTCCGCCGCCAACTTCCGCCGCCGAAGAAGCCCCGCTGCCGCCGAAGAAGCCTCGCCGCCGCCGAAGCCCCGGCGTGGCTTCGGCGGCAGCGGGGCTTCTTCGGCGGCAGCGGGTGCAGGTACGGGGGTGGGGGGGTGTCTGGGGGTGGCGGCGGGGGTCCTGGGGGGGCTTTGGCAGTGGCGGGGCTTCGGCGGCGGCGGGTGCAGGTACGGTGGCGGGGGGTGTCTGGGGGTGGCGGCGGGAGTCTCCCCTCGTACATTTCCCACCCTAGACTTATACTGGAGGCAATAAGTTTTCCCAGTTTTTTGGGGTGAAATTAGGGGCCTCGACTTATATTAGGGTCGACTTATACTTGAGTATATACGCAGCTAGCATTCTAGTTTATCATGTAACTGCAGAGAGTTTGCTTTTCATGTATGCAAAAGAAAATACTGAAAGTTATGATTGCAATATTCTCTAGTGGGAAATTTCTTTAGGGAAAACAGCTGCATGACTTATAGAATTATTCATAGATCATAGAGTTGGAAGGAGCTAATTTAATTATTCTGAGCAGACTTAGGTCAGCATTTGAAAATTTGGGCATCCCAATTTAACACACTTGCTTATTCCAACACAGCTTGCAAGAGAATAGATACTGCATACTAATAAAATGAAACAGCATATTACTGGCTTCAGTTGTGTTGATAGAAATGTAAGCATTACACAAAAATTCCAGGATAGGTTCAAATTATACTTGTCATCTCCTTACTACTGTGATGGCAACTGGAAACATAAAACATGAGGTTACTAAGAATTCAGCACTGTAAGAAACAACTCTCAGATGCCTGCTAGGTGAATAGAATTCTGTAGGCATAATACAAGCAGTGTTCAAGAAATGGCTGGATGCATTTATTTAAAGGTTTTGATTAATACAAAGACAGGAGAGCACAGGTTCTTAAATGTACTATCCTCAAGCAGCATACTGTCATTTTAATCTCTTGGCCAGATGACTTTCTTTAAACAAATGGAAACAGACCTGTCAGGTAGGAGGTTTTTTAACCTTGAAATTCAAACCCTTGGCTAAAACAGCAGGTTTTGTGGCTTTGTTTAGCAACCTGCCTGTTTCAAGGAATAATTACGTGACAAAAGTCACATTCTTGCTGCTCTTGGGCTAGACTCTTCTACTGAAGGTAAAAATTATAACATTCTCTGTCTTTTTCTTCTCTCTTTAAACAAGAAATTAACTAGTGAAGTATGAAAAGAAAAGCATTAGAAGACCTCTGCTGGATTGGACTAAAGGTCCACCTAGTGCAGCATTCAGTTTCCAGCAGTAGCTAGACAGATGAAATAATAAAGGCCCTTCCAGTCCCTTATATCCCACAAATGTTGTTGATACATAGCAAACATTACCATAGGGCCAATGTCTGTCTTTTTACTATAATTAGATTAGGGAGGGGAGAAACAGTGATTTGACCAAAAATTCGTGAAATTAACCCAGTTATTTGAGGAGTAATGGTTCATGAAATGGCCCCTCCCCAAATTTTGTGCCTCCAAATTGTTTAACTGATTTATATTTTTTTTAAATTTCAATGTCTGGCAGCCCCCTATGGGTGACTGCCATGTGTGGTCCTATGGGTGACCTATTAATCAACCCCCCCATGAGTGACCTATGGGTCACTGTCCAATGGTGACCACCCACGAATGGCCAATAAATGAAAAAATAAATTACTGCAGATTCTGTTGCACAAGCGGTGGCCACTGCGCATGCGACAGAGAGTTAGCACTTCTGGGGACAACCCAAAATGAGCAGAAACACTCGTTTCTGAAATGGGGCATGTCGGAGCTCACTTATGCAATGGAATCAGTGGAGCTGCCTGCCTGTGGAATGGAAGTGGCAGTGGATCCCACATGTGGGTGGGCAGCATTGGATACTGCCCTATGTCCACTAACACTGGGAACGTTTAATGTAAGGCACCGGGTGAATAGAACCAAGTACTCAGATACAGGGTAACTGCCGAGGGCACACATCCCAGTAGGAGCCCGCTGACAAGAGCCCCCCTGCACCTATTCCTCCGTCATCATTGCACCCTGCTTGTTCACTTGCCTCCCACTCTGGCCCAGACAACGGTGGTGGTGAGAAGGACCAGCGGCAGATGCCCCTGCCTACTCGCTCACTGGCTCTCGGCCTGTCAAGCAAGCAAGCGGTAGCAATGCTCAGAAAGAGGCTGAAGAGCAATAGCAGCTGGTAACCAAGGTGGTGAGAAGGTAGCCTTGCTGAGAGAGGGGACCCATCAAGGGTGTCTTGCCCAGGAGCCCTCAAAGACTTGGAGCCAGTGCTGCTCAGATAGCACAGCCCAGGTGTGTCTTACTCCCTGCACTACCAGGATAGGTCTCTGGCTGAGGCACCACCAGCCCACTTTTTTGTTATGCCAAAGCACACCACTCATATGGTGGCCAGAGCCAGAAGTGCAGCTCTTCAGTCTGGCCAGGACTATACAGTATGACTTGAGGAACCAACAGTGGCCTGGCTTGCTCCATATAGTTTCTACTTAAAGCTGTATTTCTCAGTCAGAGCAACTTGTCCATCAGAGCAACAGCATGGACCAGCCTCCCCCAACCTGGTGTCCTCCACCTGCTTTGGACTACAACTCCCATCAGCCCCAGCCATCATGGCCAATGGTCAGGGATGACATGAGCTGTATGCCGAAACCAGGTTGCGGAAGACTGGCACAGATTGCCTTCCTTTGCCTCCGACCATTTGGTTCTCATCTGCCCAACCTGGTAACCAAGCCCTTTCCCATCTTCTGCCTCCAGCCCTTGGTCCTGGTTTGCCTGATCGGGTGCCTGAGCTGTCCATGACCATGTCTTCCACCTCTGGCCCATTTGGCCCTCACCTACCTTGCCAGAGTCAGACCCTTGGTGCAGCTTGCCACAAAGCTAGCTCTCAGGTGTGACAGAAGAAGAGGCTTTGGGAACTGGCAGGGAAGCTGTCCCACACTCTCTCAGAGAGAGGAAAGGGGAGAGGGAGGAGGATCTGTGTTTGCTATGCCATATAAAAGAGTTGACCCTCAGCAGCTATAACTTTCTTTTAAAAGAATCTGTTCTCCATTTGCTCCAGCACCAGCTCATACTTTGCCTGACTAGGCAAAGGCAGCTGCTGGTGGAACAAACAACAAATTGCTCCTTTAAAAGTTAGCTACACCTGCAGCAGAGGACAGACTGATGTGTGACAGCTTGAAAAAACTGCCCAAATCTTATGGTAAGGGACAGCACATGTAAGAGTTGCCATGTGTTGACAGCTTCCATATGGAGTAGCCTCCACACAGTGCCCATCAAACTGGGCAGTAGGGAAGGGTGACTGACAGGTCATCAGACTGGTATCAAAATATGCAGAACCCCTATATTTTCTTAAATCGAGGGGTTGTGGAGAGAGCAGCTTGAGACACCTTGCAGTGTAACGCAACAAAACCCATACGTGTGGACTGTCTGCCACAGCAATGCTGTTCATGTAACTGGTTGGTAAACAAAGAAAGAAAGAGTGGCACAAGCACTTAAAAAATAAATCATTGAGAGACACCATAAAGCATTCTGTTCATGCTTCCTTTTCTGATATGCAGTACAGCATTATTGTTGTTGTTGTTGTTTGCAATTTATCAAGTGCTGAAGGATATACTAAATGCTAAACAACGGGTTAAAATCAATGGGGGCCCTGCCAAACTGGTTCACAAAGCAATTTACACTTAGGAAACAGGAATTAAAACTTATCACTACCAAACCAAAAGAGCCTTGCTTGGCACACATCTCGCCCTCCTGAGGAAAGGATCTGTTTAATTTAATACTCAGCTAAAAGTGCCTGGATATTATTTCAGAACTACCCATATGAAATGAGACTTTCTGGGGAAGTAATACACAGACACACATGGTGGGAACAACTATCCCCCCCCCCCACCTCACAGGAACACACACACTGAGACCCAAAGGGACTGCAAACACACCAACAAACGAAACGTGCTCAGTGTGGATATTGAGTGGAACGACATGATGTGTCATGCCTGTGTGAGTAAGCAGCCCCCTATAGCTGCTTTATTGTAAGGCAGTGTTCTCCAACCTTGGGTCCCCAGATGTTTTCGGCCTACAACTCCCAGCATGCCCCAGCCAGCAAAGCTGGCTGGGGCATGCTGGGAGTTGTAGGCCGAAAACATCTGGGGACCCAAGGTTGGAGAACACTGTTGTAAGGAAATGCAGCAGAGGGTGAGGTGCTTACTTAATCTCTTCCCTGGCTGCCATTTATTCATTCAAAAGCACCCACTTCAAGCCACTGTCCCACCCCCGTGCCCCCAGAATCCAGGCATGTGTTGAGAAGACTACACACACACACACACACCGATGATATAGCTAGCTTCTCCTTTTTCTTACTGCTGAAAAGGGATTTATGGCACACATTGCACACGACCTTTGGGTTGAATGGGTGTGGGCTTACAACTGAGATGACTCAGAATAAAGAGAGGAAATTAGTGCCTCAGATATTTCCACTTGCTTTTTTTTTTTAATCAACTGGGAGGGCTGTTACGGTATAGGACAAGTTTAGACTCTGACTGCCGGATGTAATTATAACGAAACTTCCAGCACAGCCTGTTGCATGTATTTACTTTCTGCAACACTTTCTGTGTGTTGCATGGTGCTGCTTTTGACATAATTTTTAAACCGGTTGCAATTTTGCTATTTCCTGAAAGGTTTTAATATTTGCTTTACACTTTTGCCAGAAAATTGGTTCAGGCCCCTAGTGAAGCTACAATGCTTTTAGGATAAACCATATAATGTTCTCCTGCTTTGCTTGTTTCTAAAGCAACCGACAAATGTGGCTCATGTATTTATCAGATCAAACACCTTTTGAAAAGGAAAAAAGACTGTGTGATCATGATTTAAAAAAAAAAAAAAAAAGACAGGAAAAGAGACCAAGGGAAGACTGCTTCCATCAAAGAGTGTACTCAGCTAAAATCAGCAAGCAGCCTTAGCACAAGCTGTGTGTAGCTCAGCAGTACTCTTGAAAATAGAGGGGGGGGGGTGTTTTTTAAAATCCACACTGCCTTTTCTGAATGACACGTACGTGGGAGAACTGCTATTGAATCCTGAAGGCCTGAACACATTCCTGCCTGCTTCCTTTGTACTGGGTAGTTTTAAAAAGGCAAATGTTTTTATAAGAGGTGGAGAGGCAGACAATATATATTCAGTAAATATTCCACAAAATTGGTAAAACCAGCCCGAGAATCTAGCATTCACAGAACTTCAATATATAAGGGGCATGGATGGATAATGCAATGACTGTTCTGCACATTCTTCAGTAGGTTACTAACTATCCAATCAGAAAAAGACAAGCCTGTCTCTTTTTGTTTTTGAACTTCTGGAGCCCGTTGCCAAAATACTTTTGTGTCAAAGTCATACGTTTGGCATGGTTACCAGAATTACTGTTGTTATTTTTTTTTAGTTAGGCGTATTTTTTTAATTAGTAAAAGCCAGCACCAGCATTTTCATTTAAGTGAGCATCCCATACATGCACCCTAAGGTCCCAGGTTGCTGAATTCAGCTCCACTACTGCACCATTTCTGTGGCTAGCCCACCAGCCTAAGCTCCACATCATAGGGGCAACCTATACCTCCAGTGACAAAGATGGATCAGTGAGCCCCCCCCCCCCCTGCCCCGACTGCACACTTGACTCTTCAGAGGGATTGTAACCCTGTCTAGTCCAGGGTGGACACCACTATCCTAGGCAGACGAAGCACCCACTTAAAGGAACTCTGTTTTGTCTGGATTGAGCTTCAGTTCATTGGCCCTCATCCAGTCCATTAACGCACCCTAGCACTGGCTTAGCACCATCACCACTTTAGCCAAATTGGATGAAAAAGTGAAATAGAATTGGATGTCACCTGCATATTGATGACACCGCACCCCAAAACTCACTCGGCACCCCAAAACTACATCCACTCATGTGGATGTAGAAAAACAGGGGGATCAAATTAGGACTGTGCAGGACCCCACAGCCACAGCAGAGATGCCAGGGAGTTAAGCAGTAGCCCCCCCCCCCCAGCACCACCTTTTGAAATCCGCTGCCCAAGTAGAATGGAAACCACTTTAGCATGATCTCTCCAATCCTCAAACCCAGAAGGATACCATAGTTGATGGTACTGAAAGCCACTGAACGGTCCAGAAGAATTCACAGGGTGATACTCCATCGCCTTGATATAACAATGCTCCTATGCTCCTTTTACACCTTGATACTAAAGCTACACCAACATCCCTTTGAAATCAATGGTCTGTGGAAACATTTGGGAACTTTTAATTCTCATTGTTTAATTGGGAGAGAGAGTGAAGATCTGCCTATCTTTTCCACTGATGCAAACAAAGCATGCCCCAGTGTAATGTATTTAGGAGCAAAGAACCATTTCCTAGCCCAATGGCTGATTCACATCACATGTGGCTTCTTTCTTACACAGGTGTAGGGAAAACAGCATACAAAACATGCACACCACTGTGTGTTGCCAGTGGTTCTTAACTGAGTGGAACATTTCTGTTATTGCATATTTTCCACTCCAAATATTTTACTCCTTTATATACAATATAACTACCATGCAAATACCTTACCACCCCCACTCCCCCATAGCTAAGGATTTTCAAGATGATTCATACGCTATCACAAAATACATTTCTCCTGTTTATTGTGCAACCATGAACTACAGCTTGTACATGGTTTAATTTTTAACTTATTAAGGAACTGAACTTATTATAGAGCACATGCAGAAGATTGGACTATATGAACATGAATTGCTACAGTGATCGGGGGCAGGGAAAGGGAGGGGTGAAAGAAAGCTTCTTAGGGTGCAATCCTATCAATTGCACCCTTGGTGATCAGAAGCCCCCAAACTTGGAGGCTTCTGATCATCCAATGCAGGAAGGGAGGAGTGGTGGAGGCGATCTTCACCTCCCTATCCTCCCACCCTGCAGATTTTGCTAGATGGGCTTTTTAGACTGTCTAGCGATGGCACTTCAGAGGATTTCATAGATCATAGAGTTGGAAGGAGCCTACAAGGCCATCGAGTCCAACCCCCTGCTCAATGCAGGAAACTAGAGGAGGGGTTTCCCATCCAAGTAATGACCAGGCCTGACCCTGCTTAGCTTTCCACGCTCAGACAAGCTGAGCCAGCGTAAGCCACAGGCCTGTAGGAGAAGGAAAGGAGTCTGGAAGAGGCTTAGGATAGCTGATATCCTGGCCCCTTCGGCCTCTTCCCCTCCCTGCCCACTGAAATGCCCCCTTACCCCCCTCTCTGAGGTTGATTTTCCAGCCTTGGAGGGCAGCCGGCATGGTTCTTTCTGTGCAGGCTGTGAGGGGTTGGATCCCTGACTCCCCCTTCCAAAGGGAAGTGCTGTCTCTTGGAGTGGGGAAATCCCCACTATCCTATGGCCCCTCAGACAATGTCTAGAGGCCATAAGATTGCTCCCTGAAGGGTGCCATGCTATGCATGTTTAGACAGAAAAAGTCCTATAACTCCCAGCATTCCCCAGCCAGCCATGTTGTCTAAACATGTGCAGGATTGCGCCCTGAATCAACCACTCTAGAATCCTAGAATGTGTACAAATTAAACATAAAGCATACCAGTGGTATTCAGGTACATTGGTTTGCTGTGGTAGCTTTACTGAACTTCTGTACTGAACAGAAGAAGAATGTCTGTACTCTACAGAAGTGCAAAACCTTGCCCCTGGATGCACGTAACCGTATTTGGTTTGAAATCTCTGTGCCGCTCTTCGGTCAGTTCCAATGTCACGTACTCAGACTGTATAATAACTAAACCAAACAACAACAACAAAACAATGGTGGGCACTTATAAAGTGCTTCTAATTCAAATGATCAAGGAGCTTCACATACTGCACCTGAAAAAGCATGCCAGTATTATTGTCCTGAGATTACAGATGTGGGGAAGGACGGGGACTGAGATGGGGAGATCCTGACCTGGTTTAAGGACATTCTTTGTTCATGACTCCGCTGAAATTTGTATGTATACAGCAGCATTCTCCAACCCAGTGTCCTCCAGCTGTGTTTCGAACTACAGCTCCCATCATCCCCAGCCACTGGTTATGCTGGCTGATATATGGAGGTTGTAGTCCAAACACAGCTGGAAGGTGTCAGGTCGAGGTCGGGGAGGCTGATGTATACATGGATGTATTTGAATTACTTACTCCAAGCAATAAAACAGTACAGGTTTCTCTAGGATCCATGCAACAGTTTTTATATTTGAATACGTGGCTGTCTTGTTTCCTGTCTTGTGTTACTAGCCGGGGGGGGGGCCAAGCCAGATGTGGGAGATCTGTGATCAAAGCCTTCCCCTCCCCCACATGTAATTTGATGATGATGATGATGAGATGATGATGATGATGATGATGATGATGATGATGATGATGATGATGGGAGACATGATCACAGCTATCTGGCAACATATCTGGTTTGGCCCCCAAATCAAGAAACATCTTCCTGCCTGTTAGGAACACAGAAAGCTGCCTTATACTGAGTCAGACAACTGGTCCAACTAGCCCAGTACTGGCAACGCTGACTGGCAGTGGCTCTCCAGGGTTTCACGCAGGAGTTTTTTCAGCCCTACTTGGAAATGCTGGGAATTGAACCCAGGCAGGAACGGTGCAGGGCTGTTTGGCGCCCTAGGCCAAATTATATTTAGCGCCCCCCCTCGTGCCGTGGGGGGGGGGCTCCGGAGCAAAGCAGCCCTGCTCTGCAACCCACCCACCCCCGCGCCGCCGCGCGCCGCCGCCACCACACCTACCTTCCCCGGCCCCCGCTGCTGGCTGCTGCTGCCGCCTCCTCTCCTCCGACGCGATGGGACCCCGCGCTTTACGATGGGAAGGTAGGTAGGTGGTTGGCGGGCGGGCGCGCGCGCGGGGGGGAGGTGCGGCGGCGGCGGCGGCGGCAAGCGGCGGGCTGGGAGGGCGGCGGAGGCGGCAGGCAGGGCAGGAGCGCGCCGGAGGTGAGGAAGGCGCAGAAACTCTGCGCCCTCTTCCGCCACGCGCCCTAGGCAGCTGCCTGGGTCTGCCTAGCGGTAGCGCCGGCCCTGAACCCAGGACCTTCTGCATGCAAAGCAGGTGCTTTACCACTGAGCTACGGCTCTTCTCCAAAAAGGGCCTGTTCTGTCTCCTCACCCACATCCCCTTACTCTTCTTCTTGCCTTCTTCACTTCTGTTGTTCTGTTATGCCTTCCTCAATACTGCAGTTTCCACAAAAGTCCATCCACAAGATCCGTTTCTTCAGAAAAGCCCTTCCTTCCCTGAACTTCACAACTTTGAACTTCTTGTTTTATCTGCTCACTGTTAGCATCTTATCCGCTCACTTTTTTGCTCCCTGAATTTCCTCCCATCCCAGCCATTCATTCATCAGTCTCTCACCTATACGCCAGATATTTGGAGCGATTCTTCCAGACAGGGTGCTTCCAGATGGAGGACTCCTATTGCTAACAATCAAAAGGTGTTGTGCAGCTATCCTGTCTTTTCTTCCTTAATGGATTCTTTCTTCTTCTTTTTTTCTGGTAAGGAAAAAGATGGAAGAAGTGGTGGAAAAACACTGGAGGGCTACAAAGGAAAGATGTCACCTGACCCCTTAAAATTCCATGTTTGAGGTAGGGCAACTGCACAATAAAAGCCTCAGGCAGAAGCACCCTTCATCCCTTCTATGTTCTGCATAGAATCCAGAACAACATTGGTCACAACAAAATTCTAAATGGCTACCAATTATTTTAAATGATGCCACTTTTTGTGTTTTTTCTTCTCTATCCTAATTGTCTAGGATGTGCTGTAATGGGTTGCTGTAAAAAATAAGTATCTATGTGTGAGGCAGCTTATGAAAAAGTAGGCTATGTTTCAAGCAGGCAAGTTGATACAGGAGAGGATTCTGCATAACCAACTGTAATTCAGCCAAAAAGGAAACAGATTGAAAAGCCTAATTAAAGAAATGAAGGCTTCCATCAGCAAAGAAGATAATGGGTCATAGATGTGAACTCTTAAAATCTGATGATTTTCAAATTCAGTGGCTTATTTAGTCACACACTTCAGCTTTGATTTAGAAGGTAGCCAGGGATGGGGACTCGGACTCCAGGACTCGACTCGTGAGTCGGACTGAGTCCCACCTCTGACTCAAGTCAGACTCGAGTCCCAATATTTTTAATGGGACTCGAGACTCGACTCGGGACTCGAGACCAAGGACTCATCTTCCAAAATCGTGTTCCTCAAATGCAACATGGATAGGTTTTAGGAAGTACAGCAAGTTTATTCTTTAAAATCATTTTCCTAAAATGCAACCTTTCAGACATTTTGGGTTTGTCTGCCTCTGCCTGCCTGCTTTGGGGTTCCCTGCCTCCTCTGCCTGTCTGGTTATTTTGGGTTTGTCTGCCTGGTCTGTTCTTGCCAAAATCAGTTGCAGAGTTTTGAAATAAAAAGGCACACTTGTGCCTAGAATTTATTTAAGTCACATATCTGAAATAGCATTATTTTGTTGGGAAAAAAAACCCATTGATTTTAATAGGGACTTATGGAGTCAGCTTTGGGAGTGACTCGTGACTCATGTCACCATTTTGGACCAAGGACTCGGACTCGGACTCAAGATTCGGGTCCAAATACTCGTGACTCGACTCGTGACTCGAAACCAAGGACTCTTCAACATCCCTGGAAGGTACCATTTTACTGGACATACTATACTGAAATTAAGATGAGAAATTAAGATGTATAGAAACAAATGACATTGCTCTCCTAAAATAAGAACTTTTGGTGGCCTAACAATATTTTGTTTGGAAACAGATTCAGTTTCACATTTATTTATTACATTTACATCCTGCCTTTTTTCCTCCAAGGAACCCAAGGCAGCTTGCATGACCCTCCTCTGCTCCAGTTTATCCTCACAACAACCCTACATAGGTTAGGCTCAGAGTGAGTGGCTAGCCCAAAGTCACCCAGTGAACTTCATAGCCAAGTGGGGGCTAGAACCTGGATTTCCCAAGTCCCAGTCTAACCACTATGCCACACTGCTAAGCCACCCTGCAAATAAGCCATGGTGAGTTATTTTGTTTGCTCAACAACCCCATGGTACTGTCATACCCCCCGCTGGAGGAATCCTTCTCTGAGGATTTGCTAGAGCTCCCAGAAACAGACAACACCAAGGAGCCACCCATGTCAAGAGGTTTGGGGGAGCCTGGGCCCGTAGGAGAGATCACCGCTAGTCCGTCCCCACAGGAGGAGGGAACTTCTGCATCGGAGGCGGAGGCTAGATGACCACCCAGCCCTGTCTCAAGAGGCAGGTCAATAGAGCTGTTTTGAGAAGAAGTGCTCGGTTACAAAGGAAGACTACTCAGGAGGAAAGGACTCCTCCGGCACAAGGCCCTCCTTCCAGGTAGGACTTTTGCCAGAGGGCCTGTAATGCACTGCTACTGAGCCCTGGGTGGGGCTCAGGAAGCTCTGGCTATATAAGCCTTCAGTTTTAGCCTAGCCAGTTCTGGAACGACATTGTTCTTTCAGTTCCAGTAACTTACTGGACCTTGCCTCTGTGCTACTGACCCTTGGACTGCTGCTTGACTCTGCTTCTGAACTGTGTCATATATCTGTGGGTTATTGTGTTGTCTGAACCCAGCCAGAATGTGTGAAATGAAGATGGCAGTGGCTGGAGCATCTGCCAGCACTTTCCATCACAACATGCCCAGCCACCTGTGTAAATGTCTTCTTTAAAATGCCATCTTGGAATAGGCAGGCAGTGGAGGAGCTTGTGTAAGGTGCCTCCACCTAATTTTGAGCAATCCTCCCTTCCCACCTGCACTACACCCCAAACAATTCAGAAAGTACTTGACTTCTTGATTCTAAAGGAAGCAAAAGCTGAGTGTAGTCAAATGCATAGCCCTGGATTTTAGGAAAGCCAATTTTAATAAACTCAGAACAATGATAAGTAAGGTCCCATGGCAAGCTACTCTAATGAGAAAAGGAGTCCAAGATGGGTGGGAGTTTAAAAAAAGGAAATTCTAAAGGCACAATTACAGACAATTCCAACAAGGAAAAAAGGCAGAGGACAACAGAAGAAGCCAATGTGGCTTCACAAAAAGCTTAGAGATGACCTGAAAACAAAAAAGGACACATATAGGAAATGGAAGGAAGGCCAGGCTACAAATGAAGAGTACAGGCAGGTAGCACAGAATTGCAGGGATGGTGTCAGGAAGGCTAAAGCTAAGAATGAGCTGAGGTTAGCGAGGGATGCGAAAAGCAACAAAAAAGCTTTCTTCAGAGATGTGCATAGTAAAAGACAGAGGAAAGAAATGGTGGTTCAACTACGCAATGAGGATGGCAACATGATAACAGATGACAAAGAAAAGGCAGAAGTGTTCAATTCCTACTTTGGCTCAGTCTTCTCCCAAAGAGGATCTATGACCCACCCCCCCCTGGCAAACCTGAAGTACAAGCTGAAGGGGCAGGATTGGCAGCTCGAGATTGAGATAGGCAAATGGTCAAATAATACCTAATTACTTTGAATGGGTTCAAATCTCCAGGGTCCGATGAACTGCATCCTAGAGTAATAAAGGAACTAGCAGAACTCTCAGAATGACTGTCTATTGTCTTTGAGAAATCATGGCAGACGGGTGAAGTGCCAGATGACTGGAGGAGGAACCTTGGAAACTACAGACCAGTCTGACATCAATCCCTGGGAAAATTTTGGAGCAGATTATAAAGCAGTCAGTCTGCAAGCACCTTGAAAACAATGCAGTGATTACTAGAAGCCAACATGGATTTGTCAAGAACAAATCCTGCCAAACTAATCTGATCTCATTTTTTGATTGGGTCACCTCCCTTGTGGACTGTGGGAATGCTGTGGACATAATATATGTCCACAGCAAAGCTTTCAACAAAGTGCCTCATGATATCCTGATTAGCAAACTGGCTAAAAGGGTGCTAGATGGAACAACTATCAGGTGGATCCACAGTTGGCTACAGAATCGGACTCAAAGAGTGCTTATCAATGGTACCTTCTCAAACTAGGGAAGAGGTAATGAGCGGGGGTACCGCAGGGCTCAGTCCTGGGCCCAGTGCTCTTCAACATTTTAATTAATGGCTTGGATGAGGAGGTGAAGGGAATGATTATCAAATTTGCAGATGACACAAAATTGGGTGGAATAGCTAATACCCTGGAAGTACAGAAACAAAATTCAAAGTAATCTCAATAGGCTGGAGCACTAGACTGAAAACAACAGAATGAAATTTAATAGGGATAAATGCCAAGTGCTGCACCTAGGAAAAAGGAACCAAGCAAGAAGGATCTTGGAATTGTTGTAGATCACTAAGCTGAATATGAGCCAGCAATGTGATGTGGTTGCAAAAAAGACAAATGCTATTTTGGGCTGCATTAATATAGATAGTATAGCTTCCAAATTGCATGAAGTGCTAGTTCCCCTCTACTCAGCACTGGTTAGGCCTCATCTTGAGTACTGCGTCCAATTCTGGGCACCACACTTTAAGAAGGATGTAGACAAACTGGAAAGGGTTCAGAGGAGGGCAGCAAAGATGATCAGGGGACTGGAAACAAAGCCCTATGAGGAGAGACTGAAGGAACTGGTCATGTTTAGCCTTAAAAAGAGAAGAATGAGAGGAGATATGATTTATTTATTTATTTATTATATTTATGAATTGCCCATCTGGCCAGACATCCGGCCACTCTGAGCAATTTACAATCCAATAAAATACAAGGGGGGGGGAACACACACACACACACACACACACGATAGCGCTCTTCAAGTACGGTAAGTACATCTGATCCTGATTCAGATCAGGGCCGTGATTTTCCAAGAGGTTAGTTTTTTTCTTAAGCTTTTCCCGCACCTGTTTTTATCCCAAAATTCAACACACCCATCAGAGGGGGTTAGTCAAGAAAAAATGCCTCCATTGGAATCCATGAAAAACACCCACATTTAAAAAAAAACCGTGTGTGTGGAATTTTGGAATTAAAACAGGTGCGGGAAAAGCTTCACCTCCCCCCACCCCAGCACCATGGTCCCAATCTGAATAAGCGCCACACACACTTACTCTGAAGTAAAGAAAGCATTTTAGTTTGGCCCCCAAAAGGTTAGGTGCAGTTGCGATGAATGAAAAAGTTTAAGGCTTTTTGTTTTCTGCTTAATTGGCACCAAAGTCACAAACTGTGATAGGACAAGGGATGAATGTGGAGTGGCAGAAGGATCTGAACATCTAGCATTTTTTTAAAGGAAGGACCCAAAATGCTACACCTTCCCAGGTCCCACAGATTCCACTCCTGCTCTTGGGAGACAGAACTAGCAAAGAGCACAGAACACTGAAACAGACATGCGCTATTGACATCTCTGCCCCAAACCACTGGGATTGGAGAGCCTTTATAAAAACCACCCTCTGTTGTTAGAAGCTAGAGCTGTCAGTCACAAAACTACATCCCCTCCTCTCCTCAACCTGGTGTTTCCTTACATGGAGAAAAATGGGGAGAAATGTATCAGTTTTTGTAAACACACTGGGTCTCTGGGTCTCTCCCAAGTCTGAATCCCTAATGAAGCTTCAGGAGGGTTCAGAGACTGATTTGGTCCACTTTGGAGGAACCCCACTTTGATTTGGACATCTCCCAAATCTTTTACGGATCAGCCCGATTAGATTTTGGATTCGGCCAAATCCAAAGCTAACTCGTATTTTTCAAGGAGTGAAGATAGGGCACAGCACAAGCAGAAAAATGGTGGTTGCTACTCATAAATTATTGGAACAATACACTTCATGACAATTGCTGCCCATGTTACATGTTAATGATTTTATGATATTTTAGAAATCATAACTTACTTAATTTTGTATCTTTATTCTTATTCCTATTCTTATGTTTCTTACATATCTTTATTTTGTTAGAACTATCTGATAAGACATTCTGGGTACTTTAAACCTAACTTGTATAATTTCTGAGGGGGCAAGCTCTGTCTCGTGTGTATGCATTACAAGGAAAATGGTGGCCATAATAGTGGAGGAGAGGCAGGCAATTTTCACGGGCGGGGGTGTGTGTAACAGTTGCTCTCTCACATGACACTGCCTTTCTATGCTATCAAGTGAAACATTAAAATTGGCTGCCCTTGCTAGGAAGTAACTGTGCCCTAGGTGCCATGTTTTAATTTTTTTGCTTCCTGTCATAACAGCAACATAACAGGAACAGACAAGTTTTAAGCACCACACCGTTTCTTCTTTATCAATTAATCGAGGGAGAAGAAACCGCAGCAGTGGCTGCTTAAAAAAAACCAACAACCCAGAGCACAGAACAGTGGAAACTTTTGGCTGCTCCTTCCTCTCCGTTCCAGCCCCAGCAAGTCAAGTTCTGGCTGCAACTGCAACGACAAGAGTATACCTACTTTCCACTCTGATAGGCTGGGAGCTGGCCCATATGTGGAAGAAAGAGGATTGTGTTCCAGCTGGCCCAAAGACAGGCACTGAGTTGCAAACACAGATCCCATTGGATGAGGGAAGGGAGGCGTGTAGTGCCTGGGCCAATGACAAGCAAGTGGCAGGAAAGTACTATCGATAAACACAGGGTAGTTTGAGCTCTCTCTCCTCCCTCTTTTAGCTATTGGAGGCCAATGAACCTTGTTGCTATAAGCTGCATTTGAAACTCCTAGGACAGACTGGTGGTTTTGTGAGAAGTGGGAGGAGGGAAGGAACATAGGCGGTGGAAGCAAGTTCTGGCTCTTTGCAAGCAAGGACTTTGGCTGGCAAACACGTCTTAAATCATAACTGAATGGAAACATTACAAGAAGAGTTATATTTCACAGGTACATTTTAACAGGAAGAGAATGCTTCCCCTCTTCCACACTCTCTTGTCAAAGATAAATAAATGCTAGCTGAAAATCTCTTACAATATAGCACAGAAAACGCACAATTTAAATTTACTCCATCTGTTTTAAAACCTGGTAATTAAAAGCATGCCCACAGCTTGGAATGCTTTCCCCCTGTCTTTTGCAGGCTTGCCAATACGGGGTTGGATCCAGATTTAAGCCGGATATACTGTGCTGGTGAAAGTGGACTTCCCCGCCCCCTGCTTCTCAGAGCAACTCCTCCAGCCCCCCTGAAAATGCTACACAGATGGGGCGAGCTGTTGTGGGTTGGAGAGACGGTCTTCTTTAGGGCTGGCCTCGGCCAAAGCCCTTCTCCCGCGAAGCGTGCAGACAACAACCCAAACTGGAAGCCACAGCAGCAGTATAGATTCTTCCCCCCTCCTTTCAGTAGCCCAGCTGTCTTTAGCCAATCAGGATGAACTTCATCTGGGCTAGGAAGAAGAGGGGTGGTTCGTTGCTCATGAATATAGTGCTTGGGCCGCATTTGCATGCAAATACTTGTGGCACCGGCCATGGGAGACTGGGAGATGGCATCAGGAGCCATCAGAGGAACTATGTACATTTTGCATTTCCCAGCCCCCAGCTGGGATTATACTTGTTTTCACAGGTGGAGGTGTGTGTGTGTGTGTGGTGCAGGAAACTCTGACGCTTTTTCTTCACAATCCTCTCCATTTTATCCTCACAACAACCCTGTAAGGTAGGTTAGGCTGAGAGTTAGTGACTGGCCCAAAGCCACCCAGTGAGTTTCATGGCTGAGCGGGGACTGGAACCTGGATCTCCCGAGTCCCAGTCCAACACTCTCCCCACTACGCCACACTGTTGCTCTGCTGTGCTAAATGCATCTGACTAGCAGAGGACCCTGGACTAGATGGGAGCCCCGGTCTGTGTGGCCTGATCCAGTTGAGGCTATTCTCACGTATACCTAGTAAGGAAGATGAAAACCTGGCAACCATCAGTGATGCCTTTAAATCTCCATGATAGGTCACTGCAATGTATTTTATGTGAAGCTGCCTATGAGAAGTGTCAGCTAGCATAGAAAAGAGTGGCTCGGGCTGTCGGAGGGTATCCAGGAGCATGTTGCACATGCTTCAAGGTTTGCATCGGATGGCTGAGACTCTGTACACAATTTAGACTGCTGGTTCCTATTAATAAAGCTATCAGTGGCTTAGCACAATGCACCTAGAGGGCCATTTTCTCCTATGTTGACTGGGTTCACACAACACGATAAGCCATGGTGGCTTATGAGCCATGTTTGTTTCAAGGTGGCTTGTCATGTTGCCTGAACCCAGCAGCATGGTTTGTTAACAACACACAAGCCACTCTGGCCGGGTTCATACAACACCACAAGCCACTCTGAAACAAACATGGCTTATAAGCCACCATGGCTTATCATGTAGTGTGAACCCAATCATTCTGTCAATTGACAGTGAAAGGAAAGGTGTGTTTGTGGGAGAGAGAAGTACAAATTCCCTTAGCAGTGGGGAAGTAATTAGAGAAACCTGCAAAACAAAACCCTCAAATATTTAAAAATTGGAACTCTTTTTCTTCTTATACACTATACTGCTATAGTGTCCTCTTAAGAAACCTCTTATTTCTTTGCCCATCTCCCCCTGACAAACTCCATCTATGCTACATGGCACTCTTATTTTTGATGATCCCTTCCTCCATGTGCTTTTATTTGTTGTACTGTAAACCATAATGTTTTCAAAGACAACATTACAGAACAGATACAAAGTGTTTAAAAACACATTTCAGGAACAAAGACAAAAAGGGTGAAGGCGGCTGGATGTCTGACCACAGGCAGATTTCCTTTGCAAGATGGCAATATTCGAGTCATCACGGTGACAAAATTAATGCACAGAACAGTTTTGTTTCAATATTTGTCAGAATCATTGCCAAAATGACTTTCCCTCACAGTGTTTTAAAAGGAACAGTTAGACTGCCATCAGTGAAGCCGAAATTCTGGAGATGGGCAGGTCATAATGGCTCAGCTGTTAAGAGCTGTCCCTTTTCAGCATGCTACTCCTTTGCTGAAGGAACTGCACCAGCTGCCTATTTGCTACTGGGTCAGGTTTAAGGTTTTGATACTAGTGTACCAGGATACTTGAGAAAGCACCTTCTCCCTTACCAAGCTGCCCAGTCACTGAGGTCATCGGATGAAATGTCCCGGGTGGTTCCACCTGGACCCATGGCTCAATTGGAGTCTACCTGGAAAAGGGCCTTCAGTGTAGTGGCTCCATTTCTCTGGAACTCACTGCCTCCGGAGGTCAGGCAGACACCAACATTGTGCTGCTTTCGGTGCCTCCTGAAAACACTTTTATTTCAGGAAGCCTTCCTGGACTAACCAGCCATGGTTTTATTTTGTTTTTAACATTTTTGTTCTTTTATCTGTTTTCTTTTTTTGTTCACTGCTCCGAAATCTCCATACTGGAATATGGAGCGGTATATAAATCTTGTAAATAAAAATAATAAATAAGCAATTTCTCTGGGCACTGTGGGAAAAACAAGCATGCATGTTTTAAAAACAAACCACCTCCTAAAATGAGTGTAGATTAACCAATTTTTGGAACAACACTTCATGCTTATTACCTTCTGGAAGAGACAGCTGACTGCATGGTGGGGCAGACAACTGTACTACTATTACACAACAGAGAGCAAAGAACTATGTGTGGTGAAAAAGGGAAGCCCCCTTCCTCACTGACGCATTTTAGCAGAGCAGACGGAAAAAACAAATTTTGGTGATTCTGGCAGTGTAAAGTGTTTCCCTTCCCCAATAGAGCCTTTGGCATGATTTTCTTTGATCATATGGCTCCTTTAGAATTCAACTGACTGTGAATTGAAAATTGAACTGTTGCAAATTCTGCAACACAGTGCTCCAATGAGGAACTGACTTACAGCTACCAGCATCTGCCAAAGCTTTTAATGCTTGAGCAATCTCTGCAGGGGCTGGCAACATCTAAAAAGTCAATAAAAAAAGAGAGAGAGAGAGACTGCCTGAAGGGTATTAGGTTTATGGCGTGAAAATGCCTATGGTGTGCTGTATGATTCTAAGATCGCTGCTGTACTATTTTCTTTTTTTTTAAATGCTGTTTCAGTCTGGTCGCTACTAGTCAGCTGTTTGCTTCTAGCAGCATATTAGTGCCTCTGCTAAAACTTGCTCAATGGCACCATCTGCAGGAGGAAAATGAGCATGTCTCACTCAATCCTCCATACAAAAGACGGCACTCTATTTAATAATAAGTACGGTACCAGAAAAAAGCCATATGTGAACATGTAAACATGTTTAGATGTAAAGATGTCCTGCTCTATGTCCATTAAGAAAAAGAGCTGCTCTTTTGTTATTCAAACATATTGTGTGTTTACTGAAGGAGCTTCCATTTATTTCCTTCTCAGTGTGTCCACGAATGCTAGACAGAATATACCCATTACAAGTAAAAGGCAGCAGATCCACCTCATTCCCCATTTTTGTATTGTTTTATTTCCTCCTCATGGTGGCAGAAGAGTGAAAATAGTGGTTGCAGTAAAATCAGGTAAGACGCCCATATTCAAACCCTCACGAAAGGCAAGAGGCCTTGCACAACCCACATTCTTGTAGTCTAGGTTACTTAACAGCACTGATGCAAGGATAAAATGGGTACATGATATTTTGTAATCTACCCTGAATGCTTGCGAAAGGGTGAGAAATATCTATATACAATATAAAGCTCTTCTTTCCCAACTTCTATAATGTCGTGCAAATCAATATACAGTAATACCTTGGATTGCAAGTAACTTGGTCTGAGAGCGTTTTGCAAGACAAGCAAAAAAAATTATTTATTTTTTACTTGATAAACAAGCGACGTCTTGCAATACAAGTAGGTATATAAACAAAGATTACAAAAGCATTTCTCCCCGCCCCCCAAAACCAACACTGATTTTAATTATAGAATACACAGTGGGCTGGCTCAGATGTAGTGATCTTGACTTAATGGCTTAAGCTGACACTTATTAAATGTCATCATTGCACACTGCCCTTTTGCCTGTCCACTTCCCTTGTGCACTGTGGTTGTGGCTTCTTTTAACCAGTCTCCGTTTGGCTGTAATGGGAAACTGTGGTTTAAACAAATGTTGTTCTCACGGGAGCACACAGCATATGGGCACTGTACTTGTTCTCAGTAAATCAATAAATCATGGTGTATTAAGCAGAGATTGCTACATCCAGTATCAAAAATGGCTTATTTGACCTGATCCATTTAAAAGTTTTTTTTTAATCTTCCTTCTTAATGGCAGCCATTAGATAAGGCAAATGGGAGGGCTCTATATGGCCAATAGTTGCTGTTTGTGGTACCATATGAATTAAGTGGCTTATTTTACAAGCTTTAATTTGCCCTGCAGTTGTATGCGAAGAATCCTGGTGCATGTCTGGATGGTATAAGCACCAAGTAGATTAGGACACTATAGTAAATCACTTTACAATAATACCTTGGATTGAGAGCATAATTCGTTCCAGAAACGTGCTTGTAATCCAAAACACTCATATCAAAGCGAGTCTCTGGTGGGCGTGAGCGGGGCCGATTTCGGCCCGCTACGCCCACTCGAGGCGAGCAGTTACATCCCTACTGATAAAGATGTTGGAGAATGATCAGTTATGTGGTCAGTAAAAATAGCCTCAGACACAACTCCCCCAAATATTAAATGCTTAGAAAGGCAAATAGCAAATACCTAATTTCATTGTCCACTGTAAAGTAACATATAGCAGCTGTCCATAATGTTATATTTTTGTTCAAGACATCCACCATAATCTGCTTTACAATAGAGTGCACTTTACTAGATTGCATGATGCTGTTCTTGCTTTGTCTCTACAGTGTGAATTTAAAAGAGGAAACGAAGAAATCAAAATAGGGGAGACAAAATGTAATTGCTCCAGTAAGGAAATTATTCTGCTTTGACCCAGCCTACAACAGTGTCAAATATACCCTGCCCCTCTCACTATGTCCTTACACACGCATGTTTTGTTTTTAAAATGCTCATGGCGCAATGTTGCAAATTTTTCTTTCACCGTTTAACGACATGTAATTTGCATGGTAGGCATATTGTACTTGTTCTACAATACTTTAAGTTAACAATTCAGAATGAGATGTGAAAAAATTCAAGTCACCACTTAAAGTTGTGGTTTCTGAGGAGTCCGCATACAACTACTCCTGTGTTTTCAAGCTTATTGTCCAATGGATTTCTCTTCCTCTCTACGGTCCTTAACTACGTATCAGCAAACCCACCCTTTCCCAGTGTTTACAATTAACCAGTTTAAGAATTCTGCTCTTCCTGTCCAAGTCAGCTTATTCAAATATTTAGCTCTATTGTTTCCCTGGTGGATGAGTGGCCACCTCTTGCATACACAGAAAGCATTCAGCTACATCAAAAGGCATACTACTATTACAGGTAAGCAAAGATATGTCGGATTTAAATGCAAACATACCGTGCAACTTATTTTGTCATGGCACTTTATAACTGTCAGTGACAAATGTTTGAAAAAAACTCTTGTACATCACTCAACAGTAAAACACACAAGTCCAATAAGGATATTAGTTACAGAAAGATGCATAATCTTCTATTCGTATTTTTTAAAAAATGTTCAATTATTTACATATTTTATGTTTCTTTTCACCTTGAAAAAAATATAAATTACAATTTTATTTTACAACAGAAACTGCAATTTCACTGTATTAAAATAGTACATCAAGACAGTGAAGAATTTAATCTCCCTAAACTGGGTGACTCCAATCTACTCTAGAAGACTGAATCCCACCAAAATGTGTGATTCATATCCCATTAAAGTCAATGAAAATGCTCACATGTTAATGTCTTTGGACTGCAACCTAGTAGCACAACTAAATGGGGTCATTCTAGACTCCCAGCTGTCCATGGAGGCTCAGGTGTCAGCTGTGAGCTGGGCGGCGCTGTATCAATTCCATCTGATGCGGCAGCTGCGCCCCTACCTTCCTAGTCACCTGCTCCCATCAGTGGTTCATGCCTTGGTCTCCTCTCGCCTAGACTACTGTAATGCGCTCTACGTGGGGTTACCCTTGAAGACGGTTCGGAAGTTACAGCTGGTACAGAACGCGGCGGCTCGCCTGGTTAAAGGCAGCCGCTGGCGGGATCACATCACGCCAGTGCTCAAGGAGCTGCACTGGCTACCAGTTGCTTGCTGAGCCTAATTCAAGGTGTTGGTTTTGACCTTTAAAACCTTATACAGCTCCGGTCCAGTCTATCTCAAGGAGCATCTCCAGCAACACCAAGTAGGCCGCTCAACAAGATCTGCCACAGACGGCCTTCTCCTGGTTCCTTCAGCCAGAGCAGCTAGACTGGTGGGGACTAGGAAGAGGGCCTTTTCTGCGGCGGCCCCCATACTGTGGAACTCTCTCCCGAGTGACCTCCGCCATGCCCCCTCTCTGCTGAGCTTCCGCCGCTTACTAAAAACTTGGCTGTTCAGGCGGGAATATGGGGTGGGCTAAGATTTTAAAATTTTATACTGTTTTAAATGTATTCTGTTTTTATCTCATGTACATTGCCCAGGGTGGCTGGTTGCCGGCCAGATGGGTGATAAATAAATGTAAATAATAATAATAATAATAATAATTATTATTATTATTATAATATATATATATATATATATATATTCATCCGAAGCAAGTCACATTGAGTTAAGCAGGACTCTCTTCTTGTGAAGTAGCGGGACTGCAGTAACAAATAGTTTAGTCTTTGTCATTTGAGCCCAGTCTTTCAAGATACAAAAATAAGTTTAATATTAACATGAAGCATCCTGAAATATAAACACTCTAGTACAATTTGAACTAAATACATTTAGTAGATTAAATGCATTTGTACCATTATACACAAACATAATCATTGCCTATTTTTCTCCATCACTTGTTTTACCTTAATATCTTACATTACATGCTTCTGACTTTTGTTGCCATTGCTCCTTAGCCAACTTGTTCTACAGCTATTCCTTCCTAGAAACAGGTATCAATTTACACTGACATCTACCTGCTGTATGAACTGTCCTCAAAGGGGACATGGAGCCTACAACAGTGTCAAATATACCCTGCCCCTCTCACTATGTCCTTACACATGCATGTTTTGTTTTTAAAATGCTCATGGCGCAATGTTGCAAATTTTTCTTTTGCAACATTCTGGAATATTTCCAGAAATGCTCCCCTTTCCAAATGTATGTGGCATAAGGACTCAAATGCACTGTAAAAAAAGAGTACAATGAGAAGCATACAGTAGATATGTACAGGAAGTCCCTGGGTTACGAACGTCCGACTTACGGACAACTCGTACTTACGATTGGACCGCCATATTTAATAGGGATGGGCGCCCAGCCCAGCACCTGACTCACGGGGCGCTGAGGCACTCGCTGGACTTCTGGGTTCCCCGTCTATATGTCGTTTATGTATAGTGTAGTATACGTAAAAACGGCCACAATTTGCATAAATGCCATTTTTAATGTATACTACGCTATACTGTTCCGACTTACAGACAAATTCGACTTAAAGACAGACTTAAGAACGGATCTCGTTCATAACTCGGGGACTGCCTGCACATAGTCCACCCTTAGTCTTGTTGAAATTTTACGCTGGATAACATTCAAAGCAGATCTGCCTCTAGCTTAAGGATCTCCCTTCCTCCTCAAACCAAAAAAATATAATCTAGGGGTGGCGTGGAGGGTAATGTCCATATGGCGCAATGCAGATATAAGCATTAAAAACTTCATAGTTACAGACCTATTCTGATTTCACAAAGTTTTGTGTGTACAGCCCCAATTTATATTTTCAAATCATCTGCAGAAACATTTCCTGCCTTACATTATCCCGCTGTTGAATGCAAGCATGTCCATCGTGCTGAATCACTGCTGAATAGCAGAACCACTGTATTCATTGCTTTGCTTTAACTTTCCTTCTTGCATCTTTATGTTTCTTCCGACAGTCCTGGAAATGTTGCAAGTTTAATGTAGTTACCAGAAGTTCATAATTTTAAGCTACCAGTTTAAACATTTTCAGATTCATCAACTAGCCAGCTCCATCTTGGATAGGGAGAAGCAACTGTTTGAAAGGTAAGGATGGAAATTATGCAAGCTTCCCTATCCTTAGATTAGGACAGACAGGGTAACGTGCATGAACCCTGGAGCACTGCAACCAATGGGAGGGAAATCATAACCCCAAAAGGTGTGTGTGTGTGTGTGTGGAGAGGAAATATGCTGCTCCTCTCTCTCTTCTGCCTGGTTGGCACAGGCCTGGCAGGGCTTTCGATAAAACAGTTCCTCCACCTTCCGATCTTCCCCTGCCACTGGTAGGATTGCTCTGCCCATGGTATAATTGTATAATGTGTATATTTCATGAAGGACCTTGTGCATTTTTTTTAAAATGCCCAAAGGCAGAATATTCATTTTTATTTTTTAACTTAATACATACAAAAATCTGAAGAACTACAGTTAAATTGTATCTTTTAGTTACATGCAGTTAACATGATCTGCATGAACAAGGTTGCAAAACCCGTGTGCTACCCCCATCTTATTTTTAAAGGTTTAGGAGCCTTGCAATCTTAACAATATTCTCTAGGCCAAATGACCACCTCTGGATCAGACCAATAATTCCTTCAGTCACATACCTCGAGTAACATTTGGCGCCTGCTTTCCCAATCATCTCTGTCTTCATCAAGGTTCGAGGATTTACAGAAGAGCTTTGGGCCCTCTAGAAAAGGGATAAAGAAAAGCTTAAGCATGTTATATTTTAAATCTTGCTGCCACTGCAAGTATGGAAGAAGGAAGTTATTACTGCTAGGAAGTGATCCCAACTGCTATCCTAGATGAAATGTTTGATGCGTTAATAGCAGAAGACATGAGGGATGCTTACTGATCCAGTGCTGCTGTGGTCCATTTTCAGCTTTCTGCTGAACTGCCTGCTACATTAATCATCAATCACATACTGGTAAAGGACAAACATTATCCAAGTTGCCCTCGTAGTGACAGAATCTTAAGCTATTCCTTGCCATATGGTATTCCCAATCACTGGTTTGTCGGCAAAGAAATATATTAAAACACAAGGGAGGAGAGATCCCAACCTAACACTATCTAACAAGCACTTTCTAGGAAGAGAGACAGAAATAGCAACTCATGCCCAGGATAAATCATGTTATTTTTTGAGTTTCAATGATAATCCAGCTAAACTTCCTTGGCTACTAAAAGGACTTATTGGATCACTGAGTTTAAATAACTTTGGCACTAACACCTGGGAACCAATCTAATGATTAAGTGTATATTTGTTACTGATGAAATCCATTATTTAGCAGGACATTTCTGGTTTTCACCTTTTAATCTATCATCATCTTGGGAGAAGAAGAAAAATCTAACATCTGAGTGTGGCAGAGCTGGAGACCTGAAAAACAAGTAAGAACATTAGCAGTGTCCAAAAGGGGTACACATCAATACTACATTCAACTTGAGGAATAAACATACATTTTTAATCCAACAAGCAATGTAAAGCTGAATTTAATGTACAAATTATTTAAAGTGCAATCCTATGCATATTGACAGAAAGACGTCCTACAATTCCCAACATTCCCCAGCCAGCATGGATTGTGCTCTTAGTGTGTTATATTTGTTTGAATTAGAAATCTGAAGGATGGTTTTGAAAGATGAACTTATCACCAGCAAGCAGACGCTTAGAAATTAATTAATTAATTCTGCTGCTCCCAGACTGTGGAATGGCCTGTCGGAGGAGACTCGTCAACTAGATAGTCTCTTGGCTTTTAAAAAGGTCATAAAGACTGACCTCTTCCTACAGGCCTACCCAGTGGAATTTTAAGAGTTTTTAGGATACTTTTAAAGGTTTTTAAGAATATTTTAATAATATTTACTATGTTTTTAATAGTTATGTATTTTATATTTATGGTTGTTCCCCGCCTCGATCTGAGTGGAGAGGCGGGTAAGAAATAAATAAATAAATAAATAAATAATAATAATAATAATAATAATAATAGACAACAACCAATGTTCTTGTTTTCAAGATTAAGGAACATTAAGTAATACTGAAAATAGTTTATATTCAGTGTTGTTTACAAAGTGGACATTTAGGGCTGTATCCAGACTTTACATAGGAACAGAAGGCTGCTCACACAGAGCGGTTTCCCATCCCCCTCATCATTGCAGTCCCATGCCAGCCCCCTAAGCCCGTCTGAATGTCCAGGACCCTCAGGAAGGGCCTTGGATATGACATGGTAAAATACAGTGGGTGGGTGAATTGCCAAAAGTCAGGCCAAGGCACTATGGTTGCTGCTTATGACACCCTGTACTCTAGATAATGGGTTAATTTGGAAAGGAATGTATGGAGTTTGGTCTAGTGCAGGGGTGGGACTTATGCCAGAATTAATTTTTTAGTGTTTAAGGTGCCACAAGGCACTCTGTTATTTTTGTGCCCTCCAGATGTTTCTGGACTACAACTCCCATCATCAGTGGCCACGCTGGTGGGGGTTGATGGGAGCTGGAGTCCAACAACATCTGGAGGGACACAGATTTCCCAACCTTCGTCTAGACAGGAGTAGACAACTTGTGGCCATTCAGATGTTGTGGCCTACAACTGAATGGCCAGTGAGAGCCAGTGTGGCGTAGTGGTGAGAGTGTTGGACTGGGACTTGGGAGATCCGGGTTCTAGTCCCCGCTCAGCCATGAAACTCACTGGGTGACTTTGGGCCAGTCACTGACTCTCAGCCTAACCTACCTCACAGGGTTGTTGTGAGGATAAAGTGGAGAGGAGGAGGAGGATTGTGTAAGCCGCCCTGGGTTCCTTGCAGGAAAAAAGGCGGGGTATAAATATAATAAATAAATAAATACATCTCTCATCAGTTCTAGCTAGCATAGCCAATGGTGAAGGATGCTGGGAGTTGGTGGCCAAAACATCTGGAGGGCCATGAGTTGTCCACCCCTGGTCTAGGGAATGTATCCTTGGATCACTGCACGATATTTGGGGCTTATACAGCCTCCCCTTCTATGAATTCTTCATAAATACTCCTATATTCATCTCATTTACATTTCTGTAACATCTTCGCTTTCAACTACTTCTGGATCATCATCTTCTGAACTACTATCCTGAAAACGTGGATCTTCTTGCCATGTAACTCTTGAAGGCTTTATTGTTTCAATCACATAGGGTTCTGCAAAAGAAAAGAAAAGAAAAGAAAAGAAAGAGTAGTAGTTTATGCCTTGCATTCAAAGATGAGAGGTTTTAGGGACAAAGAAACTGAACATACAAACTTTTAAAACAATTTATTCCCAGGTTATAACACCTGTTCCCTGGATTACACAGAGATCATGGTCACAATACAAACCTCTATGGGAATTATAACATAATTGCCATAATTGCCAGAGCCAGTGTGGCGTAGTGGTGAGTGTGTTGGACTGGGACTCAGGAGATCCGGGTTCTATTCCCCGCTCGGCCATGAAACTCACTGGGTGACTTTGGGCCAGTCACTGACTCTCAGCCTAACCTACCTCACAGGGTTGTTGTAAGGATAAAATGGAGAGGAGGAGGATTATTATGTAAGCCGCCTTGGGTTCCTTGCAGGAAAAAAGGCAGGGTATAAATATAATAAATAAAATAAATACCTATGGGACTCTAGACAAGCAGAAGCTTTCTTATGTTCTATGAGAGCATTTAATTGGACCTATTCCTAATGCATCCCAAGGTTTAAGAGTGACCAACAATATTCTAATAATTCTATCCTACAGGTGGCCAGAAAATACAGATTTAATAAAAATATCTGACACGACTTCTGGGAGATGTTCAGGCTTGGACTTTCATGGTCTCCAAAGAAGGAGTATTCCAAAGCTGGGGACCAGCTATTGAGAATGCATCTCTGAGCAACCCCGTGGACATGATTTGATGCACAGATGTTATACTTAGAGAGAGTGTTTCCGGTCAGTCTTAAAGATCATAATGGAACATGGGGCAGAGGTGGTCTCTTAGATATGCTAGTCCTGGGCAGTTTAGAGCTTTATATTTTTTTATTTATTTATTATATTTATACCCTGCCTTTTTTCCTGCAAGGAACCCAAGGCGGCTTACATAATCCTCCTCCTCCTCTCCATTTTATCCTCACAACAACCCTGTGAGGTAGGTTAGGCTGAGAGTCAGTGACTGGCCCAAAGTCACCCAGTGAGTTTCATGGCCGAGCGGGGACTGGAACCCGGATCTCCCGAGTCCCACTCCAACACTCTCACCACTACGCCACACTGGCTCATAGGTCATCACTAGCCTTTGCACTGAGCCAGGAAGGCAACAAGGATCCATTGCAGATACTGGAGCAACAGTATAATACAATCTTAATGATCCATCCCCATCAAAAAGATGAGTGACAGTGTTTGGACCCAGCTCAAGCCTCTAAAAATTAATAAAGGGAAGCCCTACACAAAGCACACTACAGAAGTCAAGTTTAGAAGTTATGAATGCACAAATGTGAGTTGAGTAAAACTTGCCTACATGCTGAAATTGTAGCCCTAGAATATGCATTGGTACCTTTTTTCATAGGTGATCTCTCCTCTTCAGCATCAAAAAAGGAAAATGTGAAGCTGCTATTTTCCTCTTGTCTGTTAGTTCCAACAGTGAATTGTAATTCCTCTGTATCAGCTGGAGTTGCTTGTTTCACATCTTCATGCTTGTCCCACGGTATGAGTTCTGTTTCCTCATCACATTTTGTAGATCCAAATACTTCTTTCAAATCCACAGCAACATTGTAAAATATTTCTTTAGACACCTCAGGCAGTTTCTGAGCTTCCTCCCTCTTCTTCTTTGTTTTAGCTTTGCTGTAGGAATTAAATATAAATAAGTCTGAATTCCTTATATTTTACAGGTTATGTATTCTCTTATATTTTACAGGTTATATTTTATAGGGCAACATCCAAAGTTGTACTGGCAGAAGGAAGTTCCAGGAAGCTAACTTCCCTGGCCCCTCTTTCCCCTGGCAGTCCTCAGAGCCCTCCAAAAATGTTGCACAGAGGGTTGGGGAGCTCTCCTGAGAGGGATAAGGTGTTGCGTGGGGGACTCCCTGAAGATCAGGTGGAGGCATCTTTCATGAGCAGAAGCTCTGCTCGCAGAAGGTGCTTCCACCCTATTTTGGGGGCTCCCCCCTTCCCACTCAGTCTCCCCCCCCTCCCCCCGTCCTTTGCATTCAGCAGGTTCCTCCCCGCCCAACCCTCTGTGAAGAATTTTCAGGGGTTTCCGAGAGCTGCCAGAAGGGGGCAGGTTAGCTTTCTGGAACTCCTTTCTACCAGTGCATCCTTGGATGTTCTCCAGTATCTTCTACAGGTTATTTGTACCAGGAGCCTATGATAGAGAAATATGAATGCAGTGTCTTGCACACTCTATGTTCTTTAGTAGCTTCAGTGTGTAAAAACCTGAAGTGTGACACTATTGCTTTACTAACTTTGGTTGCCTTTTCACATAGTACGGTACTTGCACCGAGTTATGCTCCATCTTCAGAAACAACAGAAGGTTCAGTTTCAGCATTTGATGGCTGACCAATCTTTCCCTCTCTGAAAGGGGAATCCATCACTACTGTTGAGGCCTAATTCACTAGCAAGAAATAGCTCTGAAATCACAATTTGTGTACCCTGTGTCTTCTCTAAAGAAAAGTAAGCACTTTTCTCCCGTTCCTGTTTCCTATATAATAAAGAGAAGAAAGCTCATGCTAATCACACAGTTACTATTCTATGAAGCAGATATGTGGATATAAAATGTCATATCAAGCACAGAGAGAGTTGAGATAGTAAACTGCCTAAGCAAATGACAGATTAGCTCTGGCCATAAACTATTGATGGAAGAATTACCTTTCTTTTTCAGTGTTTTCCATCTTTCTTTCAAACACTGCATGTTCTTGCCTTGTAGGGTCATAGCGTAGGGCATTCATATCTCTACAAATGAAAAGAAAATGGATTAAGTACTTTTTATTAAATCCAGATGTCACTGGCAAAATTCAACATTCCTCCAATGGATCCAAGATTTCATTCTATGGCAATATTTATAAGTAAAATAAATATATACCTACATTTATTGGATTTGTATCCTGTTTGACAGGAGACAAACAGAATACAAGCCAATAAATTGTCAAATAAGTTTATAGTGTTATTCAGAAGTAAGTCCCACTGAGTTCAGTAGGGCTTACTCCCAGAAATGGGGTATAGAATTGCCTTAGTTTATCATATTATGACATCTTCAATCACATTCAGTTTGTCAGATCCAAATTAGTTAATCTTCCAGAAGTCCTGAGAGCAAACTAGCTTTCACATCTGAACATATCATATTAACTAAAGAATTAAGTATTACTGTATTTTATAAACAAATACTACTTAGTCTTAAGATGTGAGTATATGCTCAAAATCAATCTACAGATATATATATATTTATGTCTTGAAACCCAAACCATGCATTTGTACTAACATGTATTGCTTCACTTACAACTTGACATCCTTACTTAGTCTTGCTACACATTCCGTTCCTAATTTGTCATTAACAAACGGTAAAGCCTACTCTGGGGATGAGGGGGACACAGGACAGTAGACTTGGAGGTGGCTTAAGCCTGATTTGCTCCAGACCAAAGGATCATGTACTGCAGGCAGATGTTAAGCCCGAAGACAAATAGGATACAAACCTTTAACCTTTGGAATGGTAGTAATGACTTCTTAGTTTCAGCATTGCCATGAACATGTTTTGTTGCAATGATAGTGAGCTCTTGCTATTCTACTATCCATAGTACAAGATAGTATTCCAGAAAACAAAACTAAAGTAATAGGCATGCTACTATTAAACTGGGAGACAACCACAAGGATGGAAAGAGAAATGTGTGTTGCTTTAGTGCATTAATGTTAAATCACCTTTTAGAGGAAGGCATAAGTCATAGTTTCCTTAAAAAAACAATTATTTAGGCTGGGTCTACCTATGCAGCAGAAGGAGGTAGTAAATGCTGAGCTGGAAGAATGGGCCCTACCACTTTGGACTTTTCATTTTAGATTTTTCATTGCTTCCCTATGTAAAAAGGTGCCTACAAAAAGAAAACTAGCACCTTAGGTTGAAAGGTTCTAGCCCAGCCCTTTGCCTGCTATGCTAGTTTTTTTTATTTGCAGTTTTTAATATAGAGGAGCACTGAATAATATGATTTCCCCCCACCCCCCAGCAGTCAAAAGAGTTATTTTATATTTCTGGAATTGTTTTTTCATTTGATTTTTAATGTTTTGCAACATATTTTTTTCTTTTAAATGTTGTCTTTTGATAAGTTAATGTGTATTGTGAGACACTCTGAGTACAGCTTATTGTAGAGAAGTGTCATATAAATATAATAAATAAATAAATGATAAAAGATATAGTGCATTCTACCACTTTATTCTCCTGAATGTGTAGACAAGGCCATAGTTCGCCTGCTAAGGAAATATCCATACTTGAATTTCCTGGCATTTGCAGTCAACTTGCTAGGTTTGGGAGGTTCTATACCAATATGGAGAAGATTTTTCAAGATCTCAAGATTTTTCTTTTTTTCGAAAGCAAGCTCTTCCTCTTCATCCATTTCCAATTTCTTTGATTCATCTAGTAGGAGAAAAGTTAACTACCGTTAAAGAAGGATTTCAACAGCATTAATTTCAAGCACCACATCGTGATACTGGCTGCATACAGTAACTATGGTTTGGTGTGATGTCTGACTTGAGACTGTGGCTGCATTCAGATGTACCACTAAACCATAGTTTAGCATTATGGGAACAAGCCTCAGAAAGCCTTGGGCTCTCATACTCCTCTTCTCCAGTGTGGTCGTAAAGCGACAATCAGAAGCTTTCATCCTATGTTTTAGATTAATCGCAGCTTGCCAATGTTGTCCAAACCCTAAACTGTGCTTAATCTCAACTACGGTAAATTGAAAAAAGCCAGCGCCATAAGCTATAGTTTGAAATGGGCTTGTTTGAACTAACCATAGTTAAGACTGGCCACGGTTTGTCCAGGCTTGAAGCACACGGCCAGCTGTGGTTAATCTAAAATGGAAGCAAAAGCTTTTGAATTCCTCCTTGTGGCTGCACTGGAGGAGGAAGGGGAGCGCACCCAAGCCTGAAGTTTGCTGCAACTCATTCTTGTAACACTAGACTATGGTTTAGCATTATGCCCAAACCAGCCCTATCTCTCTGCGCAGACAGTGTGGAAGTAGCTAGCATCTTTTCCCCATAGTCTTGGCCAGCTTTACTTTACACAATTCTAGATATCAACTTCCATTTGCCAGATAAAACAGTGTTTGTATAATACATAGACTAACAACTATAATTCAAGACACATCTGCAGTAAAATGCTTTCAAGAATATTTTGTTGATTCCCAGTTTACACTGGTAAATGTTTTTCAGAAAGTTTTTGTAAAATAATACTTTATGTAGATTTTAGTCAGTTCCTGTTAAATATGGGTAAGCCAAAACTGCAAAAAAAAAAGAAAGAAAAGAAAAAAGAGATTATTTTAAAAGGTGAACTTGCCTCTCCTAAATGTGCAGATGTATGCATATCAATATTCTATCAGACATGGCAATTTTTCAAGAAACAACTATTCCTATTCAACTGTGGTATATGGCTCCTCTTTTCCCGCCTTTTTTTGTCACTCTGGCCATGGGCACAATATTTGTTAATGGCTTTTTGACCAATTTCGGGGAAGTAGTGGGTAACAAGCGATATTAAATATTCAACAAGATTGCAGCATAAGGTTCTGTTTCAATAAAGCTTTGTAAAGTGCTCTGCTAAAGCAACAAACAGGAAAACACCTAACCTTCTTGTTCACTGTCACTTTCAAGGAAGCGAGCATCCATACGGAATCTTTCATCTGTGCCAAATCGTGACTGCAAATGCATAAGCTTCAACAGCAAAACGACAGAAGGTGAGTATTTACTCTTTAGTGGTTTATGCCAAATATTCACTCAATCTTTAATAACTGCTATGTGCTAACAGTGATATTATTATGTGCATACACACACACACACGAGGCAAAAAGTCTTTGGATGCTTAACATCTATAAACATATATCCAGTGTCATAGTCCCAAGTAACTGAACACCAAAAAGGTACGGTCTTTGCCCAGAGAGCTTTTATGGTGAAAATAAGTTGGCCAGGCAAAACAGGGGTGGATAAGAAGTAAGATAGAGTAAGAATGAATTGACTGGTAGCAGAACGAGAAGAAAAGGTAACTCTGTGTAAGCACAACTGGTTTTGGTGATCAACTTTAATGTAAGCAGTACTGTTCCAGTGGGACTGAGGCAGGTGAAGAGAATTCAAGGGACAGAAAAGCTATTTATTGTCAGAGACATACCGGTAATTGGCTCACAGGAAAATACTGTCATAACTTAGGGTAAAAACTGATGAAATGAACAAGATTTACACCTTGAGCGTAAACACTGAAACATGTACAGCCATGTCTTGGATTGAGAGCATAATTCGTTCCGGAAACATGCTTGTAATCCAAAACACTCTTATATCAAAATGAAATTCCCCCAAAAAAATTTGTACAGAGATTTTTAATTTAAGCTGTACTACAGTACTTGTATTGCAAGACGTTGCTTGTATATCAAGTCAAATTTTTTAAAATAAATATTTAAAAATTTGCTTGTCTTGCAAAACGCTCTCAAACCAAGTTACTTGCAATCCAAGGTATTACTGTATTTGGAACTGTTTCTGAGCATGCTTAGAGATAATTCATCCAGAGAAATACAAGAGTAAGTCAGAAGAGGAATACATTCAGTAGATCTACTAACCTTCTCACCAGCTTTACCCTCAAATTGAGGTTTGATTTTGAATCTCTCATCTTCATCTGCAGTATCCGATTCATCCTCACTGCTCTCAAACAACTTCCCAGAGGTTTTAGTGGTGAATTCCTTGGGCAGTAAGAAATATGCACACAACTTTAACCAGTTAATTCTAAACGTAATTCCAAATGCTTTAGCAGGCTCTCTTTTCATTTGTATGGGCGGTGGAGAGGGGAAAGAAGCCTCTCCATTAGATAATATGGGGGCAGGTAATGAGCTCTAAGCCCTGACTGGTGTGGGAAAATGACCAGATTAACTTTTCTACAGATCCCCTCCCCCCTACAAGGAGAGCTTTGGAAAACATGCCCATCCCTTCTTTGGACAGCAACCAAACAGTACCAGCAGTGATATTTGGGAGTACATCTTGGAAAATGTCTGGAGGGTTTTTCTTTTATATTTATCTGGGTCTTTCGGTAGTCCAATATCTGCTCTTCTACATTACCTGCCGTTGGGTGTTTATCTTGCATAAAATGTTCCTTGTTGTTTGTTGCTGTTAACTCTGTTTGTATATCTTGGAAGTTTCAGTGAAGTTTGTTTAAAATAATAGTGGCAGTAACCATAAGAACAGGCAAGTGTATGGGATTTTCCTCTCCAACATGTGTTCGAGATTCTAGGGCAATATTATGGAATATAGTAGAAACCATTTTAGTCCACTCACTTTTTCCGGCAGTTTTCCTGAAGACCCTTCTTCAGTGACCATTTGTACTTCATCTTCATCTTCACCATCTGAATCAAATACTATGTGTTTCTGTTTATTTGTTGACTGAATTTCCTACAAAATCAGATAGTAAATAACTATGAATATGAAACATTAGAACTACATATGGTATAATAACAATGGAGAAAGAAGGCAAAAATTTGGACATAAGCAACAGTGTTGTGGCATCTTAAATATTAACACATTTCTTCTGGGATAAGTTTCTGTGGCCTAGAATTCATCATATGCATGAAGTGTAATCCTAAACTGGCAGGCACATATAAACATGGGGGGGATGGGGGGGCAGGTACGGATGGAAAGGAGTGCTGTCAGAAGGGAATGAAAATGGAAAATGAACAAACAGCAACAATTACATAAAAGCAAAATAGCTACAGTAGCTATTATCAAGGCAGTGCCGGTGATATCACAAACATCCTGGCATTGGTAAGATAATTAACACATGTAGCATGATAAAAATCCATAATCCTGATTCAAATACAGGCCTGTGGCTCATGCTGGCTCAGTTTACCTGAGCCTGGAAAGCTAAGCAGGGTCAGGCTTGGTTATGACTTGGATGGGAGACCCCTCCTCTAGTTTCCTGCACTGAGCAGGGGGTTGGACTCAATGGCCTTGTAGGCCCCTTCCAACTCTATGATCTATGAATCTATGTTACAGGTGACAGAATTGTATTTTCTGATAAATTATTATTCAGCGATTTGATGCTGGAGTTTCCCTTTGAAGTTCCTTTACTCAAGAATGGTCAGCTCAAAATCACTTACACCGTGCCAATGTAGGATTACATGAAAGCTTATACCATAATGTGTTACCCTTTAAGGTGCTACAAGACTGTTTTTGTTGCAAAAGACTAACACAGCTAGACCACTGAACTCTGAGCATATATTTGATATCTATTATTCCAGTATAAACCAAGGATAATGGGGAAAGCATTGTCTGGGCATGTTCCCAATTTTAAGGCTGCAATCCTGTACCCAGTTACCTGGGAGTAAGCCCCACTGAATACAGTGGTACTTACTTCTGAGTAGACATGCACATGTATAGGATTGTGCTATAAAGACCACCAGTTTATAGCACGCTATGCATACTTACTCAAAAGTAAGTCCCACTGTGTTCAGTGGGGTTTACTTCCTCATAAGTGTGCCTAAAGTATGCACAGGAGTGCAACATGATTGGAATATAGTGGGACTTCTTTCTAATTAAACACATATAGGATTGCACAATTGGTTTTATTGGTAGTAGGTTTTTTTCTAGGGCATAGCATTAATTCTGAAATGCAAGGTTTTATGATCAGTCACAGGAATCACTATGAATATTTTATTTACTAAAGATATTGATATACCACTATTCATTCAAGTTCCATAGCAGTTCCATACCTGCAATATTTTATACAACTACTAGGTTGTATCCAATGGTGTTGTTCTGCCAATGGAAGGGAATTGCTGGTGAAAACAGATTTCCCCTTCCCTCCTGCAGGCCCCTGCACACCTCCCAAACCTGTTCTGGAGGGTTGGAGGACCCTCCAGAGCAGATCTGGGGGACACATGGGGGGGATGCACAGGGGAGGAGAGGATCGGCAAGTCCTGTTGCGTGAGTGGACTTCCACTCAGGCAGGGGTTGGATCCGGCCCATAGTTTCTGACAGCACAATCAATACAAAGTATAAAAATAAAACTACCAGACTGGTCAGAGCTCCATGGATAAGTTTCTTCTGTAGTTCTCGTTCTTTCTGCCTCTCTTGCAGAGCGGTCAGCCTTCTTTCATTATCCTGCAGCTGTTTCTCCTTTGTGTCTGACTTGCTTGTCACTTTGGCGGCATCCAGAAAGGCCTCTTCACTTTTTAGAGGGCTGCTGAAGTTCTTACTCTGTACAAGATTGGAACCTTTAATGGTAGCCTCCATCTTTGTTGTCTTGGAAAGAGATTTCAGATTTTTCGAGTGCTTTCTTTTCAATGTAACACTCACATCAGCGCTTTCGACCTCACTAGCTTCCTCACTGGATGTGCTATAGTCAGAAATGTCCACTTTTACTGTGCAACTTCCTTTGTGAGAGTCAGAGTTAATTTCTTCTAATGAGAGTAATTTGGAATTAAGCTGTTTACTTACAAAACCTTGGTGCTCAGACTCTGCAACACTTTTCAGTGTTTCCAGACCAACAAGGTCAGAGGAAGACTGGTTAACTATACTTTCATGTATGCCCAACTCGTCCACAGTCAGCTTCTCACTTAGTGACCCCATTCCTCTGAAAGGCTGAACTTTCTGATTTGCATGTTTTTTCTTTAGATTATCTTCATCAGAACTCTCTTCCTCTAAAATGGCAGAAACAATTTCTTCCGGGCAAATACATTTTTTCAGAATAGGGCTACCCGTGGATTTCTTTAGATTACTGCTAGTGCTATTAATGGGAGATGTATGCTTTTTGTACTGAGTATCGCTTTGGTTACTTTCCATATCTTCATCTGTAGTCTCAGTCTTTTCACTGGCTAATCTCGCCAAGTCTTCTAATGTAAGATCTAGTCGGTAACAGCTTTGCATCATGGTTTCATAATCTTCATCCCCTTCAGTCTCACTTGTGTCAACAGATGAATCAGAACTTTTGTCATCCTCAGACTTGCATTCAATAGTGATGCTGTTCTGTTCAGGAATCTGAGCAGCTTTGGAACCTGTTGCTTTTTCAGGCCTTGTGCTTTCCCCCACTTTCGGTTTATCCAATATTAACCCATTTGAGTCAGAAGATCCAGAACTTGCAGCATGTATCAATACGCCTCTCTTAGGCTTGCCCTTGCTGGCTGTCTCAGATCCCTTCAGGGCTTCATTATTCTTTTTATCTTGCATTTTAGTCACAGCAATAATTTCATCTGTGTCAGCCGAATCATAATCTGATTCCTTTTCAGTGGTCCTTAGCACTCTATTACACACTTCTTGTACTTTCTTGATATCGTGAGCTTTCCGTACAGACCAATGAGTGCTATATTTCAGCTCAAAGTTATCTCCGACAACTTCCATGTTATCTTCTGGTTCAATATTAGGGTTATCTTTCTGCACTTCTCTCTCTCTTGCTATTATGGCTCTGATTTCTTCTTCTTCTTCAGAATCCATATTATTCTCAAACCAGCTATTTATATTCCTGCAAGATGTTAAACCAGTTCCAAGCTTTTGATCTGCAGAGCGTTCTTTACTTTGCTTTTTGGCATCAGGTGCGTGGTTTTGAACTAGTTTTGCTCGGGCTGTGTTTGTTGTTCCTGATGAAAACTGACATGATGAATTCAGTTCTGTTCTGCTTAAACTGTCCCTGCCCATTAATCTCATTTTCTTTTTCGGTGGCTTCTTAGTTACAGGAAACTGTCCTTGCCGTTTCTTACTCATGCTATCATCACCTTCTTCCAAATGCCAAGTGAGCTGGGAAATGGGAACTGTCTCAGGAAGGTCTTGATCCAGTTTTTTAATATTGTGGCAATACTTGGAAGGGTCATATTTTATGATGTTATTGCTTGAATTAAGGAAAAATAATCACCCTTCTGCTGGTAAAAGCTCAGAAATTCAAGGGAGAGGTTTGTTTGCCTGTTTTTTTGTGGTTTTTTTTTTTTTTTTTAAAGAAAACACTAATTTTAAAGAGAATCCTGCATATAACACTTCTCATTGCATTCCAAAAGAAAAGCAGTTGCATGATAAAAGTCAGCTACAGTCTGATTATAGCTGATCAGGTTTAGGTAGCTGCATAATCATGCTGTTAGTTGTCTGATATAGGGATATATATATAATTTAGCAAATTCCATATTTAGTACATTTTTTAATGGTGTTCAAGACTGCCTTCAGAGAGTCAAAGAACTGAAAGGAACCACAGGGCCACTGCGTCCAACCACAACGCTTGATCTCTGCCAACAGTCCAATTGCTGTGCCATAAACTGATAGTAGAATGGCGTTAGCAGAGCACAGAGCAAACAGGACGTGCGTACACACACCAAAAATACATTGCAGAGAAAGAAATATATACAGCCACTCATCATCACTAGGTGGCGGCAAGCTATTTCCTCATTACTGTGTCACTGAAACCCCATTTCCCAAATGCATGTGAACACAAATATGAAGAGTACATACATGCTATTCAAAATAACACAGAGACAAAGATTTTTAGAATAGTTAGATGAGAACGGTTTTTAACATGAAATATTTGTTGCATTCTTAGAACTCTTCGTTACCACTGATTATTTATTTCAATTGATTGTCCTTGCTTGATTTCTTTTGTTTTAGATCAGCTGTAGTATGGTATAGTATAGTTGCAGTATCACATTGTGAGTCAGGGGTGGGCAACTTACACTCCTCTGGATGCTGTTAGACTCTATTTCCCATCAGCCCCAGCCAGCATGCCCAATAGTCAGGGATGGTTGGAGTTGTAGATCAACATCATTTGGAGAGCTATAGGTTCTCCACCCCTGCTGTAGACAATGTCTTTGATCCGCCAGTGGAACGATACCATTGGCAAAACAGGACTTCCGCGTCTTCTTCTGCCCACTGCAGCCTCCTGGGTATCTTCCTAATCTGCTCTGGAGGGTTTGGGGACCCTCTGAAGATTTGGATGGCATGAGGAGAGGGAAGGCTGCAGCGGGGAGGAGAGGGCACAGAAGTCCTGTTCCACCAGTGGTAGCCTTCTGCTGGCAGAATGAAGATTCTGGATTCAACCCAATCATTAAGAGCTGGGTAGTGATAGCTGCCTCCATTTAATATCTACTGAGTCTGTAGAAAAGGATATTTTGCTTTTGTGTTGACTTTTCAGGTGGAGGATGGGTAAAACTCTGCCAAATTTGCCAACAACCCAGTCCTATGAAAGAGGAAAAAAAATAATATTTATTTATTTATAACATTATTTCTGAGTTACCTTTCAGCCCAGAAAGGGCACCCAAGGCAATTTACAATTTGAAACTTTAAAACAATTAAGGAACTTAAAAAACATCCCACATAGCCAAACAATCTTTTAAAAGCAGCGAGAAGAGCTAACACATTTAAAATAATTCAAAAGCCATTCAGAACAAAAACATTTTAGCTGCCTGCCCAAAACGAAACAGAGAAGATGCCAGTCTAACATCCTTAGGGAGAGAGTTCCACAATTAGGTTGTCACCACAGAGAAGGCCGTATCCCCACCAACCTAGCTTGGTTCATGGGTGAAAGATACAGAAGGGCTTCTGAAGCAGATCTTCAGAACTACAGGCAGGTTCACATGGGAGGAGGAGGTCTTTCAAATATCCTTCACACACCCCAAATATATCATGGCTTTTGGAAATTTAATGCAACAACTTTAACAAAGAAGTATATAAGTAATACAGCAGATTTTAAGTAACAACTTTTACTGGTAGCCATTTAAATCTGGGATTTGGCTAATATGGGAGTGCCTACTAATTAGATCACTTCCTTCCATTAAATTTGCCATACCTTATGGTTTGGTACTTCCGTTCCTGGTACTGCTTTCACATTAAAATCTACAACTCCAGATTTCTTCATGGATTCTAAAACATTCACCATACCATTATTGTTTGGCTTTTCCTTCTTTATACTTTCCTCTTGACGTTCCCGTGCTAGTCTGCATGGCAGCATATTTAAAGAGAGGGAGAGAGAGATATTGAAAAGAGCACAGAGCTTGTATGCTTGCATTCTGGTCGCTCCTACATTCAGATACTGTACATCTCCTACATTTACATGTTTCTCTCTCCCATTTGTTTAACAATAGCAGCAACAACTGTCAATAACATGCTCTCCCCCGTAATTAGGCTGCTCAAATTAAGAAAACGAGGAGTGGATTTTTGTGTGAGAGAACTGTGAACTCAGTTTTGGTACTGAAAAGAAAGAAGTCACTCTCTTCCTTAATTCTAAGTGCATGTTCTGCCCTCCCCCTTTCTCCAATTTTGCATCTGACTCTGGTTGGTGGATCATGGGGTTCACATAAAAAACAAAGAGTCTGTCTATCCATGTTAATGCAAATTTCCTCCTCCACACAAATGAATGACCACAATCTATGTTCTAGTGCACTGCCTATGCCTCTTAAGTCAGCACCCATAGAAAAATATTTTACTGAAGCTTAATAAAAAGCAAATGTTTAGCATAGATTTAAACTATTATTTACTTCTATGAAGATCTTCAAGATTTATTCACTTGTATACTAAATAACTGTGTGTGTGGGGGAGAAATACTCTGATACAGCACCCAATGATTTTCACTAAAAGTTGTTTGTAAAATGCTAAGTATTACCTGTGCAAAAAGCTCTCTTTGGCTAATTCTATTTGTAGCATCCCACCTTTCCATTTTGTCTTATTTAGAACAGATATACCTTTAAAACAGAAAGTAAACAGAAACAATGTTTTTAACCTATACATGGGTAAGCTGTTGTTCTCAACAACTTCCAAAGTATCTCAAGTGCCGTTGATCAAGGAGAAGAATAGTGTGGCCTAGTGGATAGTTAAGTTGAATTTGGGATCTGGGAAACACTAGTTCAAACACATGGGCACGAGGGAAAATGGGAATGCTTGCAGGGTTGACGTTGATAGAAAGAGAACACATCAGTAAGGAGTTGAGCGGGAATATGATTATAGAAGCATGTAACGTTAGATGAAAGCACATAGGGTGGATATCCATGAGTAAGGGATGTTGAAAAGTCATTTTCATTAAAGAATTTCTTTAAGGCTCTCCAATAGCAGTTATCAGTGGGAATATGACAGTATTCTACTCTTATTATAAGGATACACATGCAGATATTTTGAAATTTTACAAGCCTTAAAATTAAGCTGAACAACATACAGATTAAAAGTGCAACAAAAACGTTAGAGGGAAATACACTTGAGTTAAAACAGTTGTGAACTTCAACAGGAGTTCTCCTACCCGCAGATTTCAGTGTTATTAACCAGTTGTGGTTTCAATATCTGAGACACACTTAGCTCACAGGGAGTTACACTGCCAACAAAGTACATGCATGTTCATATACTTACACTTTTTAAGTTCCTTTTCTGAAAGGGTGATGTTGATATATGCAAATGTTTTTGTAGGTTTCCCTGTTCAAGAATGAGAATCTGATTACTCCAAAAAGGTTGTTGTTGTGTGTTTTTTAAAAAGAAAGCTTATTAAAAATAATTTTTTGGAAAAGAAAATTAACAGTATAATCCTATGCATGTTTATTCAGAAGCAAGTCCTACTGTGATCGATGGGCTTTACTCCTAGGTATGTGTGTAGACTGGATTGTAGTCTAACAGAAATATCCAGTAATGTAATTCCATTAACACAAATTA
Source organism: Shinisaurus crocodilurus (assembly GCA_021292165.1). Classification (NCBI taxonomy): domain Eukaryota; kingdom Metazoa; phylum Chordata; class Lepidosauria; order Squamata; family Shinisauridae; genus Shinisaurus; species Shinisaurus crocodilurus. Next base: position 129,630,835 of record CM037881.1, on the reverse strand, counting down.
ATTGCACTAGCGTAAGGAACCTCTAGCACAATGCCAATAACATGAGCTTATGTGACAGGATTCCCTGGAAAACCTGCCACACAAGCTACCGTTACTGGCATTGCGCTAGAGGTCCCTTATACAAATGCAACATAATTTGTGTTAATGGAATGACATTGCTGGATACTGCCCTAAGGCTGCTATTACAAATCAGATGCAACTTTTAAAGATATTACCTTGTTCATCCTTCCGGGTCACAATTTCTGTCTCTTTAACATTTCCAAACTTGCCAAATCTTTCCTGCAATTCAGCTTCAGAAACGGTATGGCCAAGTCCTCCAACATATAGTCGCTTTACAACTGGGGTTTGCTCCATATTCAAAAATTCAGCAAATGTCCTGGTCTATCATGGCCCCTTTCAGGTTTTACTTTTCTGTAAAACAAGTGTTTTAACATTGAACTTATACATATTATCATCAACAATATATTTAAGCAGTACAAAAAAATGTAGGCTAGCTGACTGGATCACCCAGACCAGGGACAGGAAACTGATAACAACCCTCAAGGCATGTGTGAAGGCATTTTTGTTCGGTTCCTGGACTCTTGTAAGAATCCCTGCTTTTCTTTTTGTTGTTGTGAGAATAAACAAATCATGCCTGCAGAGATCACTTCTGAAATGGAATAGTAAAATAATAAAGCAGCCTCCCCAAACTTGGTGCCCTCCCGATGTGGTGTCCTACAACTTCCATCTTTCCCAGCCAGCATGGTCATTGGCTGGTAGTATTTTTTTCCAGAAAACCTCTTTTTTGTACTTGCCTTTTCCATAATCCTTTAGTATTCTACTATTATTCCATAATCAGTTAGTGCAGCTTTCCCAAATCTGGTGCCCTTCAGATGTGTTGGACTACAAGTCTCATCACCGCTAGCCAGCATGCATGAGGAGAAAGGAGCCTCCTTGACACTCCTTTCTCCCCTCTTCTCTCATGTGTCCAAGAGGAGGAATAAAACAGAATCCAGGTTTGCTTTAGCAGAATCTGTATCTGTTGTTATTTTCAAATTAGGTATTGTGCTGTAAAATAAACTTTAGTTTGTTAAACAAGTTAGCAAAAGCACCCAGTTTGTTGTTGGCTTATTTAGCAATTGACTAGAGTTTCTGGTTCATATGTAATGACAAGTCAGGAATGTAATGACAAGTCAGGTTAAAGTGAATCTGAATTCTGGTTTATTCCTCCTCCAGGTTGCACAGGAAACCGATGGGAGTGGGGGAAGTATCCTTTCTGTCCATGCATGTGGTGCTGAACCATAGTTTCGCATTATGTGTGAATGCTCCCATTGAGTCTTTCATCACGGTAATTCAAATTTACCGCATTTCATCCATGTCACTGTTGACCTGGCTGGCTGGGGCATGCTGGGAGCTGTAGGCCTTTTTTCTGTCTAAACGTGCATAGGATTGCGTCTTAAGAGAAGTGAAAGGTAACAAGGAAGAGGAGGTGAGAAGTATTCACAAAAGACAGCCCCAGTTCAAACTGAGAAGGGATAGGGTGGAACATCAACAGGACCTTGTGCATGAACAGCCTTTGATGATGTCAGTGATGAAGGAGTATGAAGGATAATTTTCCTGCTACAGCAAAAAGAAGGAGGGGGGGGGGACATGCCTTAAGATTAAAGCAGGGGTGCAGAACCTTTCAGACTGAGGGCTGATTTCCATTTTGGAGATGCTTTTAGAGGCTGCATTCCAGTGGTGGGCAGGGCCAAAGGCAAAAGAGGTGGGACCAAAGGCAAAAGGGGCAGGGCCAAAATGCCAGCATATTGTAGCTTAAAGCGCTTGCTGCCAGTAATGAGAGAGCCAGCTTCGCCTTTTAGAATGGGAGGAAAGTGCACAAATGTTGGGAAACCAGCAAATGAGCGGATTTGCCCCCACCCCTGGCCTGAGGTTCTACACCCCTGGATTAGAGGGAGAGAGAAAGAGCCCCCTTACCATAACAGCCAGGTACTAGTTAGCGCATTGTGTTTTCAAGCTTTTATTTGAAGCAGAGGAACTGTGTATATAGTTTAACAAACAAAACAGGTAAAAGCACCCTATGCAGGCAATGAGCAGTACAGTCATGCCTTGGATTGAGAGTATAATTCGTTCCGGAAACGTGCTTGTAATCCAAAACACTCTTATATCAAAACAAAATCCCCCCCAAAAAAATTGTACAGAGATTTTTAATTTAAGCCGTACTACAGTGCTTGTATTGCAAGACGTCGCTTGTATATCAAGTAAAAAAAATTAAATAAATATTTGAAAATTTGCTTGTCTTGCAAAACGCTCTCAAACCAAGTTACTTGCAATCCAAGGTATTACTGTACTTCAAAGGACTTAAGTAGCTAAAAAAAAAAAAAGCAGGAACGCCAGACGTTTAAAATCCCTAGTGGAAGCCACTGAACCTGCTTGGAACGGTAACACGCGACTGTTTCTGAAGCTTTGACCAGCGAAGGAAAAGTGAAGGAAGAATCCTATGCATAATGCATGTTTAGACAGAAAAAGTCCATGCTGGCTGGGGAACGCTGGGAGTTGTAGGACTTTTTTCCTGTCTAAACATGTTATAGGATTGCACCTTGAAGCGCGGATAAAGCTGTGGTTGTTGCACGTAAATTAGCTCGAATGGCCCCGAATTAAAGCTGCAATCACAAGCGGACTCCCTCCTACAATCCTTTGCATACTTGGATTATTTCTGAATAACATGTCTGGAATCAGACTGCAATTCAAGGTAAATCCCGCCCCCTCCCCCGAAACCAACCGGCCTTACAGTAGAGGAGAAGTACCCGTATTTTTCCGTCTATAAGACGCCCCCATGTATAAGACGCCCCCCACTGGGCAGTTTTGCAACCGCGCGGTTCTCTCCTTGGCTTACTTCCGTGTATAAGACGACCCTCAATTTTTAGTCTAGCAATTTTAGGAAAAAGTATAGTCTTTATACATGGAAAAAATACTGTAATCAGGGCTGGGCTGCAAGAGATCCCAACTCCAGCGGCACTCCTCCTCTCTCCTCCCAAGCCCAGGCACTGAGCGAGCATCTAGGCAGGAGAGAAAGGGAGACCCGAGGATGAACTGGGAAGACAGCGGCCTCCTCAGAGGCACCCACCGAAAAGTTGCAACAAGGGCCGGGTCTGCCCTCCCTGAGACGCTGCTCGGCCCGGAAAGCCCCTCGATCCCCTTCGCCACCAGGCGCGCCTCCCGGCGTGGTCTCAGCAGGGTGCTCCTCGCTTGCCTTTCCCCCGCCGCTCTACTTCCGCCGCACGCTCCGGAGCATCACGTTCCGCATAACTGCCAGACGTCAAGCCAGCCAGCCAGCCAGCCAGCCTCCGTCCGTCCGTCGAGAGAGACAGACTGCCCCTAGGAAGCAGTTGCGATGGGGCAGTGCCCTGTCTGTCCCCACAGCTAAGTGGCGCTGAGGTTGAGAGAGAGAGACAGACAGAGAGCGTCACAGCCACAGCAGCCCCCCCCCCCCAATATAGTCCAGTGTTATAGTATTCTCATTGGAGCGCGGCCCCAACTCCAGAAGTGTCGAGCTGCAACTCCCATCATTGCCAGGAATGATGGGAGTTGCAGTCCAACACAGGCTGGGGAAGGCTGGTTCCCCTGCAATGTACAGTAGTTAGTTTTATTTTTCCCAGGGGTATGGATGTTAGTGCGCAGTGAGGTAATTTTAGACCCTGGTCTTAATGGTCTTATTATGGGAGGCGGCGGCTTTAGGTGGCCGCGTGTATTATTATAGTTGCGGAGCACAGAATTGACTTCTCTATAGCCCCTTCCCAACCGCCATAACATGCTTTACAACTGCTTCTATATTCGTGATAATATGTTACAACAAAAACTGCCAACCCTGATTTGATATTTTTTTTTAAAGAAAAATACTCTGAGCATGTGGTTTTTCATTCCGTTTAATAGTCCTTTCTTCCAGAGTGTATAGGATTGCAACCTTAGGAACATTTAACAACCATTCGGATTGTTGCAGAGCGCATAAAAATATTATGTCAGAAGTCAGAGCCGTCGCCGTCACTTTCTGTCAGTCGGTGGCTATTTTGGATTTCCACCCCGAAATAATACACCCACGCAAAAGGGAGGGCGTAAAAGAGGCACTGCGGACGGCCGGGCCAGCGCTCAACCAAATGCTGGCGCAACACGCTTGCCAAGCCGACCAGGAAACTAGCGAGGCGGCACAGACTTAAAAACCGCTTCACTTGTGTGTGTGTTTTTTAACAGGATGTTCAAGCTTGCTCTCTATACTTTTTCTATCTCTATGTAGAACCCGAGGCCACTGTTTCTTAGCCGGTCAGGTATACTGGAGACACTTCCGGGCTGAACTATACGACTATTAGGAAGAGGGGGAGATGGAGAGGCGGAGAGTGAGTGCGCACTTTCCCCCCCTCCGCCGCGGGAGTTTTTTCTTTTCGCGGGAAGATGCAATCACTTGCATTAAGCCTTCGAAGGAGGCGGAAGGATCTAGAACTCGGTTTCTGACGAGTCCGGCCATTCTTCTCTTTCCTCCGTCCCCTTCTCATACTGACGCTATGGTAGCGCCTGAGACGCGCTTTATTTGGCGGTTAGTTCAGAGAGGGAGAGAAACGCTCAGCTGCGGGAGAGAAATACGGGCAGCTTTCTGGTGGGTTGAAGGGTAGGTGAGCGCGGAGGAAAGGAGGGGCGGGAGCTGCTTCGACGGGCAGCTTCCATAGCGGGTAGCCGGGTCAGTCGGTTGCAGCAAAGACGACTTGAGTCTTGTGGCACCTTAAACACGGACGAGTTTATCCTGGCATAAGCTTTCGTGGACGAGTGGGCGGTAGTCCACGGAAGGTTAGGCCAGAATAAACTGGTTAGTCTTTTAGGCGGTGCCTGTGGGGGCCTCCAGTGGCGCCCACAAACCTCTCCCTTCCCTGCCCCCTTAAAAACAATGTTCGAAGAAAAACCTTGGGAAATGTTAGGGCAGTCTTCCTTCTCTCTCTTTCTAGCCCCTAGGCCGGTGTATTTATTTTTATTTTATTTATTATATTTATACCCCGCCTTTTTTCCTGCAAGGAACCCAAGGCAGCTTACATAATCCTCCTCCTCTCCATTGTATCCTCACAACAACCCTGTGAGGTAGGTTAGGCTGAGAGTCCGTGACTGGCCCAGAGTCACCCAGTGAGTTTCATGGCTGAGCGGGGACTAGAACCCAGATCTCCTGAGTCCCAGTCCAGCATTCTCACCACTACGCCACACTGGTGCTCTTTCTCTTCCCTCTACCCCTTTGCCTTCCTTTGCCTTCCTGTTTCCCCTCCCTCCCAGCCGCACTGCTTCTCTCCCCACCTCTTTACCTTGCTGTTTCTCTCTCCTCCCAGTCTTTCGCTTTGCTATTTCTCTTCCCACCCCCCACCCCAGTTTAGCTCACTTTTGACTAGCCAGGCCCCCATGGCAGCTATTGTGTGACTAGCCACATCCACCATCAGAGCCATTTTGTGGTGATGCCCACAGCAGTTCAAAAAATTCCAAATGTGCCCACAGGTCTAAAAGTTTGGGGACACCTGCTTTAAGGTGCCACAAGACTCTGTTATTTTTGAATCACAGGGCTCTACTTTCCCCCTCACACAAGAGTGTCTCTGAGCATGTGCCTGTGGCCTAGCCTCCCTAGGGGTGGCCCGAGTCGCAAGAGGACAGGGCTCCTACACCTTTAATCTGAGTCTCAGGTGGTGTAGAAGAGTGCATTTCAGCAGGTGTTGCTTGCGTGGAAAGCTATACCTGCTGAAATTCTCTCTTCTGCACAACTATTTAAAAAGTTCTGCTCTCTTTTTGCATCTTGCCCTCCTACGCTGCGGTCACAGCTACTCTCTAGGTCAAAACGTGTTTATGCTTCATCTGTGCTGCAGACACTTTCAAAATTAGCTATTTCTTCCATAGAAGGTGTAAAAAAGGGGGCAGGGAGCAAGTTATAAGGAATTACAGATTTGCCTTTTTGTGTTAGAGGAATGAGGGCATAAGGAGAGAGTGTTAACTTGTGACTTTCCGGAATCCTAATCCAAGCCTTTTGTTAGAAATTTGTAAAGGTTATACAACCATACCCGTCAGTACTTGTAGGGCATGATGGCAACTAGCTCTGGCCCTATTGAAATAAGTCAGTTTTTATTGAGTAACCTGGTTATCTCTTGTTGCAACTGTGCCTTTGTTTTGTTTTCATTTACCTCTTGGTGTAGAAATAGAAGTGTCATTAACGTCAGTAGTGCTTGAACTACTTGAGCCAGTGTGGCGTAGTGGTTCGAGTGTTGGACTGGGACTCTGGAGATCCAGGTTCTAGTCCCCGCTCAGCCATGAAACTCACTGGGTGACTTTGGGCCAGTCACTGACTCTCAGCCTAACCTACCTCACAGGGTTGTTGTGAGGATAAAATGGAGAGGAGGAGGAGGATTATGTAAGCCGCCTTAGGTTCCTTGAAGGAAAAAAGGCGGGGTATAAATATAATAAATAAATAAACAAACTATCAATTCATTTCTCCAAATTTGGAACTATGAATGTAAGAAGCTGCCCCATACCTAGCCAAGTGCTATCTGACTGGCAGAACTTTTCAAGTGAAGTATGTAAGAAGAGCCCTGCTGGATCAGTCCAAAGGCCTATCTAGTCCAGCAACCTGTTTCCTCACAGTGGCCAACTAATGCGCTTGGGAAGTCCACCAGTGGGACATGAGGATAATCGCCTTCTTCCACTGTGGTTCTCCAGGAACTGGCAGGATCCCTCTAGTTGTGTAGGTTACTTAGCATAGGCAGTTTGGCTAGTGGGCATTGATAGCTGTATGGATTTATAATAATCTAATTTATCTATGAATTTATCTTTTAATGCCATCTGAATTGATAGCTGTCACCACATCTTGTGGCAGTGAATTTTGTTTAATTATGTGCTATGTGAAGAAGTGCTTCTTCGTCTGTCCTAAATTTCCCACCATTCACCTTCATTAGATGTCCTGGGTTCTAGATGAACAACATCTGTCTATGCTCTTTCTCCACAAAAGCTGCTGAAGAGTGGGATAAAATGCTTTGAATTAATAAAGTTTATAAAACCATACTATGGTTCCATTTAATTGCCTCTTCTAAACCATATAGCCCCAAATGTTGTAAGCTTGTAGGGAAGTTGCCGATCATATCAGTTTGGAAGTAAGTTCCAAAGTATTTCTTTGTGTGCCCAAGGGCCTGGGTATGCCTAGTGGGATTTCAGATTTTTTTCCCCATTGAACTGCAGATCCCAGTGCCATGTCACAATATGTTATGGAAAATTGCTGTATTTTCAAAAGAATTTGTTTTTATTTATTCAAAGCATATTTATTCTGCTCTTCAACCAACACTCCCAGAATGTTTTTTGTGCAAATGTAGTTTGCCATTATAGAGCTACCGTTCAAGAACCACAAGTTGCCTTGAGTGCTAATTTTAGTGGAAAAGTAGGATATAAATAAAGTCCATAGCCTTGAATTAATTCTGCAGTTCTCTGGATCACAACCATCAGAAAATTTATCCATATACCTATGTTAGGTTTATGAGGACTTATATTAGTGGCAAAACATAATATATCTGATGACCAATGGGATCCTGAATGTCCTATATTTGATTCAGATAAACCAACCCCATATTATTGACTTGTAAAGTATTTTTATTTGAATTTCAATCTTTTGACAACTTAACTATGATGTGCTAACTGCATGTATTACACCCAGTGGTCTAAATTTATTTACTCCAAGTTAATGTCTTTGTTAAGATTCTTACAATGCAATCCAATGAGGCTGCCTGTAACCCTCTGGAGTTGGAAGATTATGGGGATGCTATTGAGTGCAGGAGGAGCCCGGTGGATAGGATTGCTGCTGCGCTCCCCTTGCTCTCAAAAACATCTAGATGGCTGATTTCGGCTGTCTAGATGTTTTGTACCTCCTCTCGAGGAGAGGGTGAGGCACCGCCTGGATTCTGTGGAAGCCAGCGGTGCCTCGCTCCTCCCCTCCCCGGGAAAGCCCTTCCCGTGCCAGAACCGAAGTCACTCTTCCAGCTTTGGTTCCTAGCTGGCGTAGAAAGAACCGCACCAGCTACGAGGTGGAGGGAGGGAGGCTGCTCCACACTTGGACTCTCCATTGTAATGTCAAAGGGATTTCCAAGGTCGCAGTGGGGGGTCCGTCCAATCCTGTGGCACCCCAGGCAAGGTCAAAGGGCCATAGGATTGCACCCTTAGAGAGGTACAATTAAAAATTATGTTAACTTTAACAAAGTTTCCAGGGGTGTTTGCCAAGGTGTCTAATAGGAAAGCCAGTGAATAGGTAGGTGCTACTTTGTTTTTAATAGAGCAATCCCATGGCCCATAGACAGCCATAGGATTGTTCAGATTCTCAGCTCCAAGGTCGGAAAATTGCTCTGACCTCAGAGCTGGTGATCTGTGCTTGGATTCTCCTCCCCACTCTTGCAGCCAGTGTGGAAAGAACTCTGCCAGTTGCTTCTCCAAGGTCACAACATCGACCTCAGAGAAGGTGTTTAGTGGGCATGGCTGGGGGAGGGTAGGAGACCACGAGTGAGACCATCACTCGTATAGTGGGTGGCTATACGAGGTATAGCCACCCACTCTGAAATCAGCAGTCTAGCTGTTTTGCAGAGCAGGAGGAGCACGGAGGTGACCTTTGCCTCTGTGCTCCTCCCGCCCTGCACAGGATGCGCATAATCCTCCCAAGTTTGGAGGGTTACAGGCATCCCGATAAGATTGTGCCCTAACAGTGCCATCCTATGTATGTCTACACTGAAGTAAGCCCCATTGTTTTCAATAGGGCTTACTCCCAGGTACCCCCTAGGACTGCATTCTAAAGTATGAAACTTGTAATTTTAACTTCAGGTTAAAGTATCATAATTGGAAAAATGTCATTATTTAACTGCTATTTCATGCATTTTTTCTCTTTAGGAAATCTGGTGTCTGAGAAATGAATAACAATGATCTTCAAATTTATGAAGATGAAATCCAATCTTTGGAAGAAGAAATTAAGATGTTAACGGAAGAATGTGAAACCAGTCAACATGGGTCAATGGCTTATTCTGAGGGGGAGATAATGAAGACTGTGTAATGCATTTTTAAAAGTTTTTTTGTTTGTATCTTATCCTTCCAAGGATTTTCTTGAATGCTCCCTTTTGGTGTAGTTAGGCTTGCTTAAAGCAGTGGGTTGAATTGGTTGAGTACATACAGTCATGCCTTGGATTGAGAGCATAATTCGTTCCGGAAACGTGCTTGTAATCCAAAACACTCTTATATCAAAACGAAATCCCCCCCAAAAAAATTTGTACAGAGATTTTTAATTTAAGCCGTACTACAATACTTGTATTGCAAGACGTCGCTTGTATATCAAGTCAAACAAAAATTAAATAAATACTTAAAAATTTGCTTGTCTTGCAAAACACTCTCAAACCAAGTTACTTGCAATCCAAGCTATTACTGTACATGATTGTATACAGGGATTTAATGCATCTCAACTTATGTCGCACTCATAAACATATGAGCATGTTTATTCAGAAGTTAGTCCTGTTGAGTTCAGTGGGGCTTGGGAACCTTGGGAGCCCCTGAGCTAAGTTTGGGCAATCTAATGCAGAAGACTGTGTCTATCCTATATACAGATAATGTGAAATTGAACACATTTTTTGCTATTTATATGTTAAAAGATCATCTATAACAGATAACTTTGGAAGCCAGTACATGCAGGTTTTAGGAAGCTGGTGCTTTGGAGTTGAAAATGTATTGTTGATTCAGATGTGCTTTCAAATGGTATCTGTTGGAGAACGGAAGGAATTTTACATTAATGTAAAGAACGAGTGGCCTCCTGAGTATTGTTGCATACGACTTGCTTTTCTTTCTTTTTCGTCTTCAAAGTGAGTTGAGCACATCACTGTAACAGAAGTTAATATATTTGTAGCTGAAATGACCAAATCATTCATACTGGCCTACTTCAGACTTATTGATCTTAGTCCAATGAACCATGGCATATTGCACCGAGAATGAATTGTGTGTGGCTGTATGTTCCCTCCTCCCTTTGTGCATCCAACTTCAACAGTGATACACTGTCTTGTTAAACCACAGTTTCCTGTGACATGCCAACCAGAAAACTCTTGGATTTAAGGGTTCTCAACAAACCAGGATGAGAAACCAGGATATCACGATTTGTAGAGAGCCTTTAAACCAGTTTTTCAGCTAGGACATCACAGGAAGCTGTGGTTCAGCAAGCTAGAATATCAGAATCAAAACTGGGCGTACAAGGGGAGTTGCAGAGGATAAGGTAGGAGTGGCTGGGTGCACAGTTCATCATCGGCCCAAAAAACCATGGTTTGTTGGACTAAGATTATTATGCCTGAGCAGGCCGTTGTTTCATTAAAAAAAAAGTTTATGGAGATGACTTGAAAAATAATTACTAAGGGCACAGTCCAATGAGGCTGCCCATAACTCTCCAAACCGGGAGTATCCTATGAGTATCCTATGCATGGTGGGAGAAGCATGGAGATGAAGGTCGCCTCCGTGCTCCTCCCACCATGCAAAACACTTAGCCAATTTTGGGCGGGAAGGAGTGCAAGACACCACCAGGATACTTTGTATGCTGGAAAAGCCTGTCTCCTCCCCACCCCCACAAGCCCATCTCCGAGGTCGCTCTTGTGACCTTGAAGCCACAGCTGGTGCAGTTGTTTCCGCGCCTGGCTGTGAGGGTGGCAGGTGGAGTTTTGAGTCCCAGCTCCGACCTTGGAGCAAGTTTCCAAGGTCGGAGCTGGGGCTCTGAAAAATCCTCTGGCCGTCTAGACAGTGTCTTGCAGCCATAGGATTGCACTGCCCCACACAAACCTAGTTCCTGTGTCAATATGCCAGAGCTGGAAATAGGTTTCTCATTATCTTGATGACAGTTGATGGAGTTTTCCTGTTGTAGGAAATCATTTAAAAGAAAATCCCAAGAAGCACTGAAGCAATATGAATCTTCTCCAGAATTGGAAACTCAGCTTGACTTATTAGAGCTTGACCTCTCATTCATAATGAAACTTACAGGCATTTGGTTTACACATTATTCCAGGAAACTTGTGGAGAAAAGTAAGTGTTTTGACTGTTTATGTCCATACTTGACTGTTACTATTCAGTGAAGAGGGGTTTTCCCCACAGTACATGTTTTATCTTGCTTCAGCATTTGTATTTGTACTATATAAAAAGTGACGCATTCTGTGCATGTGGATGATTGTTAGGGCCATATTCACAAGCCTCCTAAGCTGAAGCACTAGAATTTAAGCCAGTATAGTTCCTTCAGCTGGGTGGGATCAGAGTGTTCTGGCTTATTTAAGTGGTGGATCAGGACAATGACATTTCTGCTGGCATTTTCTAGCTGAAACAAATGACAGAAATTATTCATAGTGGGTTCTGTATTCTCTAAATAAGAATTGACTTGCTGGATCATTTATTTATTTATTTATTATATTTATCAATCGCCCATCTGGCCGGTCACCCGGCCACCCTGGGCGATGTACAATTAAAATACAGTAAAACACAATAAAATATAATAATTAAAACAATATAAAAAATTCTCATTAAAAACCTAACCCACCCCATATTCCCGCCTGAACAGTCATGTTTTTAATGCACGGCGGAAGCTCATCATGGAGGGGGCATGGCGAAGGTCGCTAGGGAGGGAGTTCCATAATGTGGGGGCCGCCACAGAGAAGGCCCTCTTCCTAGTCCCCACCAGCCTGGCTGCTCTGGCTGATGGGATAAGGAGAAGGCCGTCCGTGGCAGACCTTGTTGAGCAGCCTACTTGATGTTGCTGGAGGCGCTCCTTGAGATAAGCTGGGCCGGAGCTGTGTAGGGTTTTAAAGGTCAAAACCAACACCTTGAATTCGGCTCGGCAAGCAACTGGTAGCCAGCGCAACTCATTAAGCACTGGCGTGATGTGATCACGCTGGCAGCTGCCCTTAATCAGGCGAGCCGCCGCATTCTGTACCAGCTGAAGCTTCCGGACCGTCTTCAAGGGTAACCCCACGTAGAGCGCATTACAGTAGTCTAGGCGAGAGGAGACCAAGGCATGAACCACTGATGGGAGCAGGTGATTAGGAAGGTAGGGGCGCAGCTGCCGTATCAGATGGAGTTGATACAGCGCCGCCCGGCTCACAGCTGCCACCTGAGCCTCCATGGACAGCTGGGAGTCTAGAATGACCCCCAAGCTGCGGACCTGGTCCTTCAGGGGTAGATGTACCCCATTCAGCACCAGGTCAACATCCCCTAACCTTCCCTTGTCCCCCACCAGAAGTACCTCGGTCTTGTCGGGGTTCAGCTTCAGCATGTTCCTTCCCATCCAGCCAGCCACTGACTCCAGGCACTTGGACAGGGTCTCAACGGCCAACCTCGGTGAGGACTTGAAACAGAGGTAGAGCTGCGTGTCATCCGCATACTGATGACACTGCACCCCAAACCTCCTGATGATAGCTCCCAGCGGCTTGAGGTAGATGTTGAATAACATCGGGGAGAGGATGGAACCCTGCGGCACTCCACAAGTGAGCAGCCGAGGGTCCGAAGCCTCCTCCCCGAGAACTACCCTCTGGTACCTTCCAGAGAGGAAGGACCGGAACCACTGCAATACAGTGCCTCCCAAGCCCAACCCCTCCAGACGGTCCAGGAGGATACCGTGGTCAACGGTATCAAAAGCCGCTGAGAGATCGAGGAGGACTAGAAAGGAGCATTCGCCCCTATCCAAAGCCCTCCTCATATCATCCACCAAGGCCGTCTCCGTCCCATGTCCAGACCTGAAGCCCGACTGGCACGGATCCAAACAATCGGCTTCATCCAAGTGTGCCTTCAACTGAGCACCCACCACCCGCTCGATCACCTTGCCCAGAAATGGTAAATTGGAGACTGGGCGAAAGTTGTTTAAATCCTGGGGATCCAAGGAGGGCTTCTTTAGAAGCGGTCTTATTACTGCCTCCTTGAGGGCTGATGGCATCACTCCCTCCTCGAGGGAGGCATTCACCACCGTCTTGATCCCCTCACCCAGTCTCTCCCTGCAGCTCATGATGAGCCAGGACGGGCAAGGGTCAAGCAAGCAGGTGGTCGGCCTCACAGATGAAAGCACCTTGTCCACTTCATCAGAAGGAAGAAGCCGAAACCGAATCCCACAAAACCGGTCTGCCATTGGCCTCCTCCCGCTCACTCCCTGTGTCCACGACGTACGATATCCCACTCCTAATCCGATCGATTTTATCTGCGAAGTGCTTCGCTAAAGCCTCACAGGAGGCTTTTGACTGTTCCAGTGGGTCCGGAGCGACTGGACCGACCAGACTCCGGACCACTTGGAACAGCCTCCTGGGGCAGCACTCTGCAGACGCAATGGAGGCAGCATAGAAATTCTTTTTTGCTGCCTTCACAGCCACCCGGTAGGCTGAAGATGCAGCTCTAACCCGTGTTCGATCGTCTTCGGAGCGGGAATTTCGCCATCGGCGCTCTAGCCTTCTCACTTCTTGTTTCAGAGCTCGCAGCGACGGAGTGAACCGTGGCGCCGCGCGAGCTCTGTTTAGGTGAAGAGGGCGCTTCGGGGCAACTCGGTCTAATGCCCTGGTGATTGCAGCATTCCAGTCATTCACCAGGGTCTCGACCGAGCTACTGTTTGTGTGCTCCAATTCCCCAAGCGCGTTCAGGAATCCATCTGGATCCATAAGACGCCTGGGGCGGACCATCCTAATAGGTCCCTCACCCCAAAGATCATACCAAAGATCTATCACATCTACCATTCTATTTCCAAAAATGGCTTGACAGCTGTTTCTGGGAAGCTCACAAATGGAGTCTGTAGGAGAGTCATCCTTAGTTTTTGTTCCCAGTGTCTGGTAGTTGGGGAGATACAGGCTTTGTTAGCATGTAATGCTAAGCCAGTGTTCTCCAACCTTGGGTCCCCAGATGTTTTTGGCCTACAACTCCCAGCATGCCCCAGCCAGCGTAGCTATGCTGGCTGGGGCATGCTGGGAGTTGTAGGCCAAAAACATCTGGGGACCCAAGGTTGGAGAACACTGCGCTAAGCCTAATGTTTAGTCATTGTTATGAGGACAAGCTGAAGTGAGCCTTGGGCTCCCCTGTCTTCCTCTGGCACAGCCGCGAGAAGTGGTTCACTTCCACTTTAAAGCAACCTCAGCTTGTTGTGACGAGGAATGAACAATCCACCTGTTTCTTTTTAAGTCTGCACAAAAATTTGTATGCATTTTTGCATGCACGAAAGATTGTATGCATTTTTGTATGCAATTTTCCCTAATGTAAAAGAGGGGAAATTGTTGTATGCGGTTTTTGATCAGAGAATTGCTTCACAAAATTCAGTATGAAAACTGAAAGATGTTTGTGTTCTGGTTCTATATTAGTGTGGAAAATATAAATTAGGTTAGTTCATATTAAATTGTGAACCAAACAAATTTTCTGATATCCCTAGTTGTAACATCCAAATCTGGACAAACTGGTTATTCTTGACTAGGCAGTCTTAGGGATGTCAGAGAAATTCACAATGGACTCAAATGAGTTTGGATTTCTATGAATCCAACCTATAGATTGTGCAGCCGGACCGGCTTTTCCCGTCACACAGATTTTGCAGACTTGCGGAGCGTTTTTTTTTTACTTCCTGTAATTTTATGCAAATTTAGTTGGGGGGGGGAACACCACCAACCGAAAATGTGCCTTTCTCCCCATAGACTAAAGTGTGAAAAGGTGCATTTGGGGGGGGCTTGTGCATTTGCGCAAGGGTGGACGATGGAACAAAAGGCACCTGAAAATCTGCAAAGCACGGAAGGAACGGGTTTAACGAAGTCCGTACATTGCTGCTAGTTCATTAAGCTGGCTTGTTTCAACAAACCATAGTAAAAATGAATGACAGTTTAAAGTTTGGGTGACACACTAAACTGCAGTTAATCTAAAACCAAAGTGGAAGCTTCCGGTCTCCTTGTGGCCGTGCAGGGGGAGGGATAGCGTGTGCGACCACAGATGTTTTTGTTTTTTAATTAAATACTAATCAAGTTCCATTTTAGCTATTGTAGTTGATATACTTTGCTATCCTTTATTATTTTGTTCAGTCCTTTAAAAAAAAAAAAGCAATTTAAGATAGTAGATATCATCATCATCAGGCGATCACTCGTGACCGAGTAAGATTGTCTTCCGGGATAAAAGGAGGAGATTCTAAAGAAGATTGTGTAGACTCTAGCGATGGGTCCGTAAGTGACTGTGGAGGCCAATTCTAGATCCACATAGCTTCCCACAGTGAGGACACAGGTTACCAGATAGAAGATGGTCCTGTAAAGGATTCATTTGACGTGCTTTTCGCTTAGCACGTTTCTCCCTTTCACCTTGCACTCGGGCTTCTTCAAAGTCCATGGAACCTTTGTGAAAGGCCAACCTCCATTTAGATCGTTCATGGGCCAGAGCTTCCCAGTTTTCGATGTTTATATTGCATTTTTTTAGATTTGCCTTATGAACATCTTTAAACCTCTTATATTGACCACCGATATTCCGCTTTCCATCCTTGAGTTGGGAGTAAAGTAACTGCTTTGGGAGACGGCAGTCAGGCATTCGAACAACGTGACCGGTCCACTGAAGTTGGCGTTGAAGGATCATTTTTTCAATGCTAGTAGTCTTTGCTTCTTCCAGTACACTGACATTTGTTCGCCTATCTTCCCAAGTAATTTGCAGGATTTTCCGGAGGCAACGTTGATGAAACCTTTCAAGGAGGTGGAAGTGACATTTATAGATAGTCCATGTTTCGCAGGCATACAATAAAGTTGGTAATACAATGGCTTCATAAACCAGTGTTTTGGTCTTCTTACAAATATCCCGATCCTCGAACACTCTATGTTTCATTCGAGAAAATGCGGCACTTGCGGAGCTCAGACGATGCTGGATTTCACTGTCGATGTTAGCTGTAACAGAAAGATAGCTGCCAAGATAGAGAAAATGATCGACATTTTCCAGTATTGTCCCGCCAAGCTGGATAGATGGCATCACCAAAGGATTGGCTTGCACTTGCTGATGAAGCACTTTGGTTTTTTTGATGTTAAGTGAGAGACCAAGTTTTTCGTATGCTTCTGCAAAAGCATTTAGGATAGTTTGGAGATCATCCTCTGAATGTGCGGAGACCACATTATCATCAGCATACTGAAGTTCCACAACGGAGGTTGTAATTACCTTACTTTTTGCTTTCAGCCTGCTGAGATTAAAAAGCTTTCCATCTGTTCGATATATAATTCCCACACCGGTGGGAAGTTTCCCCTCGACAAGATGTAAAACCATGGCGATGAAAATGGCAAATAATGTTGGGGCGATAACACATCCCTGTTTAACACCTGATCCCACTTTAAATGGAGCACCATGAGAGCCGTTGTTGTCCAAAACCGTTGCCGTCATGTTGTCATGGAGAAGTCGCAAGATATTCACAAATTTATTGGGGCATCCAATTTTCATAAGGATAGTCCAGAGAGCTGTATATCACTGTATATACATAAGGATAGTCCTTATATACATAAGGACTATACATACATATATACATAAGGATAGTCCAGAGAGCTGTATATCACTGTATATCACTGCTAATTATGGCAATTAATTCTACAAGTTAATTAAGCATTACATAAAGAAATAGTCCCTTTTGTTTGCCTTGCACCTAATTTTACTACACTTTATTTGTTGAAACTGAGTTCTTTTGTTCTGATAGAATAATTTGATTTGCTTCGCTCCCCACACCATTCTTAATTTTTATAAGTCACACTCATATATTATCTTTTAGCTTTAGATTTTATCATAAGGAAGCTGCTGCCCCACTCCAAGATTTAGATGTCATTTTCTGTGTAGTCTCTAGACTCCAATGTTTTGCTTGAGATGAGATCAGAAATGCACACACCATTTGAAATATGGCTATATCATGCATCTACATGATGGTGTTTAAGATTGTTGATGCATCAGATCAGCCTTCTGCAGGACCACAACTTGGTGCCCTCTAGATGTGTTTGACTAACATCTAGAGGGCACCAAGTTGGGAAAGCTGTTTTAGACAGATAACTGCGGTAATGGTCAGATTGGTAGGATATGTATCTTCTGTTAGATATTGTTAGGTTTTTTTAAACGGTTATTCTTATTTATATACTTCATGACTCAAACACAAAACAACTGGTGGCTCTAATTAAGGTATCATTTTCTAATTTTCCTTAATTGTAGGTGGAACTAAAACTATTCAGAAGTATAGGTTATCAGGAAACTGTCAGTCAATGCCCTTTCAGTTGGAATTTCAGCTGGTGGAAGAAAATCAGGTAATGAGAGAAGGTTTTCATGTCTTCTGAAATAAACTAGTGTATATTAGTACATTTCAAAAACTTATGCAAACTCATTTTTCTGGATTGTCTTTGAAAGCCATCCATATTTGTTATCAGAGTCATTTTGATGCTTATAGTAACATGGCTTTTTCCAGAAAACCTAATAGTTTTCATGGCGAAGAGAATTGCTACAATACTGTTTTCCTTGCTGCTGATTATTATTATCATCATTACTTTCATTTCTCTCGGCAGTTCACAACAATTCATAAAATGACAAAAGCACAAATACAGATAATAAAATACAACATAAAATTTCAGTATACAAAATTTAAAAATGTGTGTGTGTTTAAATAGAAACAAATCTTTATTTTATTTCCCCCCACTCTACAGCTGAAAAGGCCTCGAGCTGCATGCATAAGATCATTTTAAAAAAGACAGACCCTGCCTGCAGGCTTACAATTTAAAAGTCACAATGAAAAAGGATAATGGGATAAGGAGGGAAGAGGAAAACAAGCGGACTCAGGCACCAGTTCTTAAAGTTATAAAATTTTATAATGATTAGTTTGAATGGAAACAATTGAGGGAGAAGAAGAGCTAAGTGGAGCTGGACTCTCAGCAGAACCGATGGTGTGGCTCTGTAGTCCAGTCTCCCCCTGCAAAAATGCATTCTGACAGAATGCAGTGAATAGAACTTTGCCAAAGCCTAGTTAGATTCTGAATGCTTTCTTCTGTTTATTTCATTTGGAAACACAGGAAAGATTATTTCTGTTAGTAACTTGTTAATTTAGCAGTGCAATCCTACTTATGAATACTCAGACGCAATCCCCATCAAGTTTGGGGCTTATTCCCAGGGAGGTCTGCAGCCAAAATTGGTAAAAGAATGAACTAAGAGAAGATAAAGAAATCTAAATTGCCAGTAGATGGCAGTATTTGTTCACATGCACATGACATAGTCAGGAGTATAAAAATAAAAGGATTTTCTTTTTTCCCCTTTTTTTAATGAAAAATTGTCGTCGTTGTCCCCCCCAAATATAAACGTACCAAACCCTTTTCAAAATTTGTTCTGTAAGTTGGCAGAGAAAGGCCTGCAGCCATTTTTCAGACTCCAGCAAAATTGCCCTTCCTCAACAACTGAGGTTTTGTAATTCTCTCTTTCAACCACAAGATGGCACCTGGATATAATCAATTTATGTAGATTAGGTAGACTAAGGGTGCAATCCTATGCATGTTTAGACAGAAATTAGTCCTACAACTCCCAGCATGCTCCAGCCAACCATTTTAAATCTGATTTATTATGTAAATTGAAGTGTATAAACTTGAACATTTTCTACATTCGTTTTGTCTAATAAACATTTTCTTTTTTCCAGAGTATAAAAAATGTTTCAGCCGTTGTTACTGACCTTAACATTATAATAGAATCTGAGGAATATTCTGATTTCAGCAAGCTTGTATCCAGGTAAGGCACTTACTAATATGTAGGAATATCTTTAAGTTATTCCCTTACAGTGCAATCCTATGCATGTCTCCTCAGAA
Organism: Shinisaurus crocodilurus; assembly: GCA_021292165.1. Taxonomy (NCBI): domain Eukaryota; kingdom Metazoa; phylum Chordata; class Lepidosauria; order Squamata; family Shinisauridae; genus Shinisaurus; species Shinisaurus crocodilurus. The sequence continues at coordinate 129,612,017 of CM037881.1, read as the reverse complement.
GCAAGTCCCATTTAGTTTAATGGGACTTACTCCCAGGTAAGTATGTATAGGATTGCAGCCTTAATTTACTGGCCAAATGGCCTTTATGACTGCAAATAGGAACATAGGAAGCTGCCTTACACTGAGAGATGTCTACACTGTCTGGCAGCAACTATCCAGGGTTTCAGGCAGGAATTTTTCCAGCCCTACCTGGAGGTGCTGTGGACTGAACTTGGGACCTTCTGCATGCAAAGCAAGTGCTCTACCAGTGAGCCACAGCCCTTCCCTGTGGGTCGGAGATTAAAATGTGAATTGCTAGCTTGCTTTTTAAGAGATTTTGGAATGGCTACAGACACATGTATTCAGAAATATTTTCAGTAGTTGATTTTGTAAAAATGTACTGTCATGTACTACTTTCTCATACAAATTGTTACTTTAACAGAAGTGTTCGATATCATTTTATTAGGCAGGTTTAATCAATGAAGGGCTCCATATCCCTTGGCAGGCCTTGGTAGCCAGCTATTCTTTATGGTTGTCATCACCTTTTTCCTCAAACTCTCTGGTGAGGGTAGAGTCTCATCTCTCATTTTATGCTGCACTTGGAAAGCACTCAGTGTGGCTTTATGGTGTGCTTCAGAGGCATTCTGAGTTCCCCCAAAGTGCAGTGTGAAATTATAACTGTCTTGCCTGTCCCTCAAGTTCTGGGCTTATGAGGGGAGTCTCATCTGATTTTATACTGCTCTTTGGAAGTCTGAAGCTCATTGTGAAGTTGGAGGCATGGGAAAGGAAATTGTGTGTGACAGGAGGTGTCATGGCAACCAAATTTGTGTCTCCTTGATCAATGAAAAGACCATGTTATACATTTTGAAGTAATACTTATCAGTTGTGGCGGAAGAGGTTTATTTCTTTCCATCCATAATTTGAAGTGAGACATAGCCATATTGTTTCATCTCTTGCAAAGGACTGTAAACCCATAGTTGAAAAGCTGCTATAGGCTTGTTTTGAAACCTGTTGCTCAGCTGGGTGTGCAGTAGACTCTGGGGGTACTTCTAGTTGAGGCTTTTATTGTGCAGTCACCCTGCCTCATTCCAACAATTTTACGGAGGGTCCAGATGTTGTCACTTTCCATTTGTAAACCTCCCATGTTTTCCATCGCTGCTTCTGACATTTTTCTTACTAAAGAAAATCTGTTAAGGAGGGAAAGACAGAAGAGCTCCACAATATCTTTTGATTGTTAGGAGCCATCCATCTAGAAGCAACCTAAGTGATTAGGATATATCAGTATGCAAGATATTCAGGATTTTAGGATTAACCATAAACAAATGGTTCCCACATCTCTTAACAAAGGAAACCACCAATCTTTGTCTTTGTCTTTTGACTGTAGCCTGTTGGTCCTGCCTTCAACTATAATTCGTATCCTTTTATTCCACATGGTCTCTTACATTTACTACCAGTAGCTTAGTGATTCACTATTTGGCAATAAGTATCATGAACTATAAAAAAAATTCTGGCAATGCAATCATACACGTTTGAAATAGACTCCTCCACCCCAAGTCTTTTTATGCGGCAGCATTTTTTCAATATTCCAAATAATAAGAGGAAACTTGGGCCATATTTTTTTTGGGTTGGTTTTTAAAAAGCATCTTAGATGGCATGAGGGTTCAGTTCGGTGAATCAGTAGCAGCTTTTTCTTTAAGACAAAGGGCCATCTACTGTAAGAGGAGAGCAGCATCAAGTATGAGCCTGTAAATAGACATTTGCTGGTATTTTGCTGAATAAGCTAGATAGTATGTAGAACCGATGATATAACAGACGTCTGAAATTAATTCTTCTGTGCATTTATTTGAATCTTAACTAGAGATCTGCAGGTTGCAACAATCAGTAGCAGGTTAGGAAAGATGATGTGGAAGAAGGACAAGGGGAGGATGGGTGGAGACAGGGTGCCTAGAGAAGTGGGGAGTGGGTGAAGGAAGTTGAAAGGGCAGGGAGTGAAGCCTCCTCTCTCAAACATTAGCTGGAATACAATGTTACAGAATATTTTTGGAGGAGAAAACAGTTGGGGTTTCTAGGGTCTGAAGGGACTGTTTGCTGCTGGTTGGGATTGCATTTGAAGAGTCAGAGAGTGCCTCCTTGAAGCTATTAGTGTCTCCTAGTGGATAGCATCATTAGTGGAAAACCAAGCAGAACTCTTGTTGGGAGTACTCAACACAGACATCTCTAGATGGGATGGGGTGTGGAGACATGAGGAGGACTGAATTTAGAATAAACCAGTCCCATTTAGAGGCTGGTGGAGTTAGAGGTAATTACTACTTTGTGGAAAGTAGGGGCTGGAAAGATATCAAATTGGCTCTCCTGCAAAGGCTCTAAATGGCCTCGCCCTTTCATGTTTTGGGAAGAGGAAGTATCTGAAATAAATCAATTGTGTGAGAGAGATGTCAGTGTGTAGCTGTGTAAAGGAAGGGCAACCTTCTGTGAATTTCTGTAGGTCACCGTTTATATATAAGATATTCATGTGCTAGAGAAGGGGTTAGAATTGGCGACTTTTAAACCTCTGTTTTCTTGGAAATGCATTTCCCTCCCTTTCAACCCAAACCAAAGGGAAATCAAAAGCAAGTCCTTCTCCATAACACACACACATACTCACACACACACAACATGGCTATTTTGATTTTTTTGTAACTGTTTGACATGCTTGTCTGCAAATGGGGAACTGTCAGAATTTCCCCCTTCTTCCCTTCTATTTCAGCATGTGATATTTCTGATAGCCAAACTGATCTTTTTCTCTAGCAGTTGTGCAGATTGATCCTGTCTCCTCACCTGTGGAAATATTCAGCGGCATCTCAGAAGCTTAAATCAATGGGCCAGTTCAGACAATTAAGCCAAGAGATCAAGTCTTTTCCCTATGCCATTTCCCTGAACAGAGAGCCCCATCGCTCTTCTCTCCGTAGCATGAGGAATTAAACCAGAAAACCTCTAAATTAACCATAGTTTCCTGTTTCATCTGAACCAATAAACTATGGCTGCCAGCTTTAGAACAAGCCAGGATATTAAACCATGATTTGAAGTTGGTTTAATATCCTGCTTTGTTCCCAAACTGATAACCATAAGGAGGTCCGCACTAACTTCTCACTATGTTCAGTGAATGTGCAGAAACTTTCTTCAGACTGCATGGGCTAGCCCCAACCACTGCTAGAACTGTGTGCCCTCTCCTCCCTCCCTTGGTAGGATGTCTGATGCACGTTTGTGAGAAGGAGGTCTTTGTGTGTACCCATCTACATCCGGAGAGCTGCTGCACTTGAAGAGGGACAGTGCCCTCCTTGAGTGTAGGAGTGACCTGTGTGTACATGTGAACATGCAGAGAACTCTTTTTCATAAATGTCTGGTGGACCTTCTGAAGGGAGTAAGTCCCATTGAATACATTGGTACTTACTTCTGAATAAACATGCATATGATTGCCGTGTTAATGTGGTATGTTTACCTCATGATAACTTTACCACAACCACAGTAATGTAGGAAAGGAGTAGAAGATCAACTTATAAGTGGGTGTTTGGAATTCATGTTAGTCCACTGTGTGACTGTGATATAACAGGCAAATCTAACTCCATGCATAATTATTCCTAAAGCTGAATTTTTGATACACTTGTGAAGTGTTTTTACTTGGCTTTTGTCAACTAGTCAGCTGAAATTTGAGTCTACCAGCAGTGTGCCAAAAGTGAGTATTATACCACATCTGGATTCAATTGAGCATTGCAAGACTCTTAGATTGGGATGGGGGTGGGGACAAGGTTAAACATGAAGCAATTCTTGCCATAGCTGAAAGAGTCACTGCTTCTTTTTCTGTGTGGGTACAAAAATGTAATAGTGCCTTCGTACTGTCACAACTGACTTTTAGGGGGAAAGAGTTAAGATAGTAAGCAGCAATTTAAAAATATTTGCTTGTTCAATTTTGCAAAAATGGAAAAAGAAGTTATCACCCATGGCTTGTAGTTCACAGAGGCTTTTTACATATGTGAAAATTTATGATGTCTTACAATGATGACCAGTCTCAAAAATGAGGCTATTTTGTTAAGATTTTTTTTCTTTTGAAAGGAATGCATTTCCCTTCTCCAACTAGATTAGTTTATGCAACTCCCACCCCACCCCCCACCAAAGAAGAGAAAACTAGATACGGTAGATCAGTATTGAGTTTTGTCTTCCTGTAGGTGAAGTTTGCAAAACATTTTCATTTTCTTTTCATTTCGTTTATTACGTTTCTATATCACTCAATAGCTAAAGCTCTCTGAGAGGTTTACCAAGGTTAATACCTTAAAAATACATTATACAACCATTTACATACAAATATATACAGAGACAACACACACAGAGACTCGCATATATCTAAAAGTATTAAACAGTCAACAGTAAGAAAAATCCAGGACCTGATTAAAACCTGTGCACTCAAGCCATCTCCTGTTTTGCATCGTTGCTCTCAGCACTGGAGTATACCATAGAGCAGTATGACCTCTACTCTGGAGAAGAGTGCTCAGGAGCAATCCTGTCAACCGCCTGGGTCATTTCTGCATTCCACAGATCAACCAGGGTTTTGACAGGAGCACCAGCCATATCAGCCAGAACCCTCCCCAGAGCCCTCTGGAAACCATCTGGATCTATTATTCTCTGGGGCTGGACCATATTAATAGGTCCCCCACCCTTGCAGAGGGGAAAAGCTGCCATGAGTCTAAACCTCAGCAGGTGATGATCTCACCATGACAAAGGGACTGATTCAAAGTCTCCCACCATCAGACTACCATCTCCATGTCCAGTTGAGATTTTTTAAATTATCCATATCTGCTAGGGAGAGAAGAATAGGTTCTTTCTCCCCTGGACTCCAAGTGTGTTTAGCTTGGAATTCCAATATTGTTAACCTGGGTCCCTAATTGGGTATTATCTCTCTGCTTCTATCTTTTTTACGCCTCTTGACACACCAATCCTGTTCCTTTCCACAGCCTTCGTTCTACTGCACCCCCACAAGCCCTCTTGTTTTTTATCTACCTTAAAATCTTGTTCCCCTTCTGTTGCTCTCCTCTCAGATTGTGATCTTCCTTTCTCTTTCCCTCAGGCATTGGCAACTCCTATTAGTAATATTCTTTCTCTTGTCCCTTAGGCCAGGGTTGTGATGAAAGGGTTAACATAGCGTTGCCAGGCAGAGTGGTCGCGCCCAGCAACCTATCGGGGCTTGCCTGGAAAAAGTTTCTAATGGGGGAGTGAGCTCTGGAATTGCGTGGGTGACGAGAAGAGGGAAGTGAGTTAGGGGGAATCTAGTCAGTCAGTCAGATAAGAGTCATAAAGTTAATTCAACATAAACTGTTGCCCCTATTGGAAAGAGGTTGTTCCTGTTTAAAGAAATGTTTTACTTAAGAAAATAAAGAACTGAAGAGACTGACTGGTAACTGTTACCATCCTGAAGCTCACACACCTAGTCACTTGGTACAGCTGCTAAGAGAAAGATACACAATATCTACCCAGCGTAAACACTACAATAACCAATAATGGTATTTTGACAGAGTTTATCTCACACAGATTGTCCGCTTGGGTTTGTCTGGGAGTGAGTTAAGACTTGTGACAGAGTTGGAACAGTCTTGGTTTAAAATAGGGTGAACTAATACCCTGGAGCTACCATATCTCAGCCACTGGGTTATTGAAGAAAGTCAACTAACAGCCAGGTGGTAGTGAGAGAAATAAAATTAAATAACCAGCTACGTTATTGTCACAAGGGTAGAGATGTGAAGGCCTGGGAAAAAACTGGAAAAATTCAGGAAAAACCTTTCCCCCCCATCCCCGCAAGAAACATCCCCCCTATTTGGGGGGGGAGGGAGAAGGAAAAAATGTTTTTTTCCCTGAAGTTTTGGGGTTTTTCCAGGCCTTCACATGTCTACACCAGGGGTTGGCGGAAGGTAGATCTCCAGATGTTTTGGAGTCTTTTTCAGCTGAACAGCAAGATTACAATGCTGTAAATAAATAAATAACTCCCAGAAGCCCTTGCCAGCATTGCTGATAGTCAGGAATTCTAGGAGTTGAAGTCCAAAACATCTGGAGGTTTACTTTCTGCCCATCCCTGCCTTACACCTACTTTGCCAAAAGCCCTCTGAGACCCCATTTTCATTGCTTTGCTGTCTGTCTCCACAATATGCAGGGCATGCTGACTTTCTTATTTCCTGGGTAGACATGAGCAAGAGAATAGCCAAAGAGTAGACAGTAGTTCTGAATTCAGATAAATTTAAGTTTTCTAGAGGTTTTTAAGGCTAAAGGTCTTGTTTATCTGTTGAAAGAAACAGGCTAGCTTGTTTCTTTCCTGTAAGCATTGAGAGGCTAAACAGAAATACATGTTAGCATTGAGAGGCTAAACAGAAATACATGTTAGCATTGAGAGGCTAAACAGAAATACAGTCATGCCTTGGATTGAGAGCATAATTCGTTCTGGAAACGTGCTTGTAATCCAAAACACTCTTATATCAAAACAAAATCCCCCCCAAAAAAATGTGTACAGAGATTTTTAATTTAAGCCGTACTACAGTACTTGTATTGCAAGACGTCGCTTGTATATCAAGTAAATAAATAAATTAAATAAATACTTAAAAATTTGCTTGTCTTGCAAAACGTTCTCAAACCAAATTACTTGCAATCCAAGGTATTACTGTACAGAATTTAGCATTGAGATTTAGCAGAATTTAGCATTTAGCATTGAGAGGCTAAACAGAAATACATGTTTAAAGTTTTGACCTAGAGTCTTTTGACACCATCTGCCAATGTGTACTACAATTGCATCTGTGTGATATTACTACAAATTCTCAAATGCTCAGTGCCAGCTAAGATGCAATGGGATCAGATGTGTCTTGGTGAACTCCTGACCCTTTGAACGGGTTCAAATCTCCGGGGCCCGACGAACTGCATCCTAGAGTAATAAAAGAACTGGCAGAAGAACTCTCAGAACCACTGTCTATTATCTTGGAGAAATCATGGAGGACAGGTGAAGTGCCAGATGACTGGAGGAGGGCTAATGTTGTTCCTGTCTTCAAAAAGGGCAAGAAGGAGGAACCTGGAAACTACAGATCAGTCAGTCTGACATCAATCCCTGGGGAAATTCTGGAGCAGATTATAAGAAGTCAATCTGCAAGCACCTTGAAAACAATGCAGTGATTACTAGAAGCCAACATGGATTTGTACAAGAACAAATCCTGCCAGACCAATCTGATCCCATTTTTTGATAGGGTAACCTCCCTTGTGGACTGTGGGAGTGCTGTGGATACAATATATCTTGACTTCAGCAAAGCTTTCGACAAAGTGCCTCATGATATCCTGATTAGCAAGCTAGCTAAGAGTGGGCCAGATGGAACAACTATCAGGTGGATCCACAGTTGGCTACAGAAGCTGGACTCAAAGAGTGCTTATCAATGGTACCTTCTCAAACTGGGGAAAGGTAATGAGCGGGGTACCGCAGGGCTCAGTCCTGGGCCCAGTGCTCTTCAACATGGGCTGAAAACAACAATGTGATTTTATAGGGGTAAATGCCAAGTGCTGCACCTAGGAAAAAGAAACCAAATGCACAGTTACAGGATGGGGGATATGGGGCTCAACAATACTACAAGTGAGAAGGATCTTGGATGGCTCTAAATGATTTCCCCGAAAAATTAAGATTGGATTTGGAGGGTAAACTAAGAGAAGAAATGGTTATTAGATTATCCGATTGGGTGGAAAAGATGGGGACTAGAGACCAAATAATGGAAATTGTTGGGAGAAGAAGAGTGTCGTGGTTAAATTTATTACAGAACAGTGGTCGAAGAAGTGAAAAAGGGAAACTGAGTATGAGAGAGATTTAACTAAATTTGAAAAGATTGTTACGTCTAGAGATGGTCTACAAGGTAATGTATCAACAAGAGGTATAACAAGGGATTTATATAGATTGATTCAAAAAGCAGAAGAACAAGAGGACCCGCTAAAGGCAGTATGGGATAATGAATTTGAAGAGGTGACCTCGAAGGTGGGTTGGAACGGGATAGATGGATTGTGAAGGTGATGTCAACTAGGATAAAGGAGAATTTCTATAAACTAATTTGGAGATGGTACTTAACTCCAGTAAGATTAAATAGAATAGATAATAATTGTTCTGCATTTTGTTGGAGAGGATGTCAGGAAAAAGGGACATATGCTCATATGTGGTGGAGTTGTAAAAATGTACTGGTTTTTTGGCGAGAGGATTTTACAGAAATATTGGAAATTATTGGTATTAATTTAGAGGTCTGTCCAAAATTAGCATTGTTATCAATAACGGAGAAACTTATTTCTGACCAAAATACGAAGGAATTAATTGTAAAATTGTTAACTGCGGCTAGGCTAATGATAGCGAGGAAATGGAAAGAACAACATGTTTTCCTAATAACTTGCTGGTATAAGGAAGTTTGGGATATAGCCCTAAATGATAAATTAACTTGTACAGTAATACCTTGGATTGCAAGTAACTTGGTTTGAGAGCGTTTTGCAAGACAAGCAAATTATAAATATTTATTTTTAAAAAATTGACTTGATATACAAGCGACGTCTTGCAATACAAGTACTGTAGTACGGCTTAAATTAAAATTTTCTGTACAAATTTTTTTGGGGGAATTTTGTTTTGATATAAAAGTGTTTTGGATTACAAGCACGTTTCCGGAACAAATTATGCTCTCAATCCAAGGCATGACTGTAGTACCAAATGCAAAAAAGGACAGTTAAAGAAGAATAATTTATGGATATATGGAATCAATTATTAGACTATGTATTAATAAAGGGGAAGGGGAGCATGCCTTGTCAAGATATGTTATATTTTTGGAATTTGGAATTCATTTGATCAAGGGGATGGAAGTATATAAATTGGTCCCTTGGAGGGTGGGGACCACCCTCTTCAAATTCATTATCCCATACTGCCTTTAGCGGGTCCTCTTGTTCTTCTGCTTTTTGAATCAATCTATATAAATCCCTTGTTATACCTCTTGTTGATACATTACCTTGTAGACCATCTCTAGACGTAACAATCTTTTCAAATTTAGTTAATAAATCACTTTATGATTTATTGTATGTTGTTTATGTTATATTTTTGTGTTATTCTTGTATTTTGTTATATTTTGTTTTGAAAAGTAAATAAAATTTTTAAAAAAAGGGATCTTGGAATTGTTGTGGATCACAAGCTGAATATGAGCCAGCAATGTGATGTGGCTGCAAGAAAGACCTGTGTGCCCTGAGGGAAGGCAGAAGAGAAGCCCAGGTCTGGGAGCAAATGCCATCAGCTCCTGAAATGACCATCACAGGCCTGAGAGGGCTGTTGGGGCAGCCCCTCCCCTGCCTTCCCTGGGGCTACAAAGGGAAGGCAGAAGAAAAGCCCAGGCCAGGGAGATTGTACCAGCAACTCCAGAAGAAACCTTCAGTTGGCCTGAGAGAACCGGTGTATGTTTGGTTGGGGGGGGGGGTAACGTTTGTTTGTTTGAGTATTTAAACATTGTACACTGCTTTGGGTGCCTTAGCAGAAAGACAGTATAGAAATGTAATAAATAAATAAATAAGTGCTACTTTGGGGCTGCATTAATAGAAGTATAGCTTCCAAATCACGTGAAGTGCTAGTTCCCCTCTACTCAGCACTGGTTAGGTCTCATCTTGAGTACTACGTCCAGTTCTGGGCACCACACTTTAAGAAGGATGCAGACAAACTGGAAAGGGTTCAGAGGAGGGCAACAAATATGATCAGGGGACTGGAAACAAAGACCTATGAAGGAACTGGGCATGTTTAGCCTTCAGAAGAGAAGACTGAGGGGAGATATAATAGCACTCTTCAAATACTTGAAAGGTTGTCACACAGGGGAGGGCCAGGATCTCTTCTCGATCATCCCAGATTGCAGGACACGGAATAATGGGCTCAGGTTACACAGGAAGCCAGATTCCACCTGGACATCAGGAAAAATGTTCTGACTGTTAGAGCAATACAACAATGGAACCAACTACTTAGGGAGGTTGTGGGCTCTCCCACACTGGAGGCATTCAAGGTGCTGCTAGACAGCCATCTGTCAGAGATGCTTTGACTTGGATTCCTGCATTGAGCAGGGGATTGGACATAATGGTCTTATAGACCCCTTCCAACTCTATTCTGTGATTCTATGACCCTAGCCAACGTTTAACAGCGGCTAAGGGCAAAATAGCCTCTTCTGAATCCTATTGAAGGCAGAGAGGTGGCATTTAAATGAATGTTAATTGGGTAGGGCTATATGAAATACAGGGTTGTTGTTTTTTTACTGTAGTGGGGGGTCAGGTATAATGTGACAGTGAAATAGTGTGATGCCCCAGTGTGATGCCCTTTTCTTTTTCCCTCTGAGATGTTGTTGAATAGACATCCATCTAGCATACTTTGGCGTTTGTCCCTGATAGGCACCTGGCTTCTTTTCTTTCTTTCTTTTTCTTTTTTTTTGATAGCTTGCCTTAGTATGTTGGCTCAGGGCATGTTTGTAACTGGCAACCCTCTAGAACCCTTTCCCCCTCCTTGTAATTTTGTGGGGAATGGTGCCACTTCCCTGGAAGCACTTTATAAAGTTTATGGTTCAAGGCATTTGTCAATTGTGCTGTCTGAGTTATTTGATGTAGCCTTATTTTTTAATTTTTCTTTTTTTCTTTTCTTTGCTATACACTGATTGTTTTCCTCTTTCTCCCATAGCTGTTCTTAGACCTGGCCTGGATAAAGAACTTGGCTAGGCATACTCTGCAGTACAGGAGAGGGGAGGACATTGAGGCCTGTTTAAAATGTAACACTAAGCAGAACAAATTAAGACCTAGTTCACAGAGACTCAAGCAAATGATAGTTTGTTTTGCCTAATGTTGGTTTGTTGTCTCTTCTCTCCCCTTCCTCCCCCTGTCAATACCTGGCTGCTATACCAATGCTTTGCCACTACAGAGGACTGGTAAGGCATTGCTGCATCATTAGTTCTCTTACCACTGACTGCAGAAGCAGGGCAGGGAACATGAACCCTCTTCTCCTTGACTATTTGGCCACTCTTGACACAAAAAGAGCGAAAAGCATCTCTAAAGCATCCCTCCTTTCTCCCGTTCCTAGATACTTTCTAAGGATCTAGTTTCTTGGTTATTTATTGTACAGGCCTGTGGCTTACACTGGCTCAGCTTGTCTAAGCGTGGAAACCTAAGCAGGGTCAAGCCTGGTTATTACTTGGATGGGAGACCCCTCCTCTAGTTTCCTGCATTGAGCCTCGATAGCCTTGTAGACTCCTTCCAACTCTATGATCTATGAAATCTATTGCCTCCCAACCCAGACAAATGTCTTTCTGACTATGGCCTTTTTCAATTAAAGACGCACATTTTTTTGTTTTTTTTTTTTAGTAGTAAAGTTTTATTGGTGAGCAAGTAGAAGTATAGGTGTTGGCAAAAATGTGGATCCTTACTATATAAAAGGGGGTGGATGTATTGTTACAGGACCAGAATTTAGTGGGAAGGGAGTATATGGTGGTAGTTGGGGAAGGCTTTTAGATCAAACTGTGCATTGCATCTTTTGAATAATTAGTATAGGTTGCTAAGAGCAAATATGTGCGCTTAATATATTTCCCTAATTAGAAATGCGTAAAAATGCCTGTGGTCTTTTCACATTTCCCCACTGCTGCCTGCATGGCTGCTGCAGCGTGCTTGTCAGTGAGGAGGTTGGTGGGGGAAGGAGCCTGTTGCCAGGCAGACTGAGGAGGATGGGTGAGGTCTGTGAAAGTGCCCATGAGTGTCTCTAATCCATGTGAGTGGTCTTATTGTCAAGCTGTTCCTTCCCTTGTGTCTCTGTTGCCAGGTGGGCAGCAAGGATGGAGCATGCAACAAGGTAGGACTAAACCAGGATATTGAGTTTGGACATAACAAGCCAAGATATAAAATGGCCTTGAGTGCCATTTTTGGTAGAAAGGCTATAAATCAAAATAATAATAATAATAATAATAATAATAATAATAATAATAATAATAATATAATATACAAAGCAAATTCAAACCATGTTTTACAATACTGGTTTGCAGGCCTCAAACACTGGTTAGTGAGCCTGGTCAGATTTGGTCATACAAACAAGCCAGAGTTAAGCTAAACAAATCATGGTTTAGCATTACATGCAAATGGGACTAAGCCTCTCAAGATACATTAAAACAATAACAACAAATGGCCCTAAGTAGTACATTTACAATGCGTTGCTGCTGAGAAATAAGTGTGCATTTTATTGTCCAATAATGTAATTATGTGGAAAAGCTTCTGGCCTGAGCAGTAGATTTGAACAGTTTTAGCCAAGTTATTTGCAATAGGAGTACCACAAAAATATCTATAAAAAAATAGTTATAAATGAGTCTGTAGAACCCCGCACCCCCATATTTCTTATGTATTATGTTGTGTTCTAGGGTTGAAGAGAGTGGGAATCTCTTGCTGTTCTTCAAAAGCCTCTCCTCTTTCTCTGAATGGTGTGAACATCGGAAACGCACTTTGACCTATTTCAAGGTAGTGTTTTGAATTGTTACATTCTTATTTTAAACCCTGCTGCTACTAAATTAATCAGTTGAGTTATAGAATAAGAGAAGAATTAATGAACTGTGATGCACTGTTTTTTGTAATGCTGATTAATTTTGTGTATCTTATTGTATAATGGTATTGTGCATTTCGGTAAATTGGTAATATATTTAGGCTTGTTGGGTTCTATGCCGTTTGTAGAGGTTGCAGTGCCTCAAAATTATAGCATATTTTATTATTGACTTGACTGAGGAGTTGGAACCTTTTACTTTCCTTTAGTGAAATGGAGCATAAATTTATGTAAAATGTCATTATTCTAAGTAGTGCATTTAAAAAAAACAAAAACCAAAATCATCATGTGCCAGAATTGATTGGATGGGAGTAAAGTAGCTTTATTTCAGCCAGTGTAGCAAAATGTTAGAACACTAAGGGTGCAGTCATATCGATTCCTATGCCCTGCTGCGCTGAAGCTAGCAGGGCAGGGATAGCGGCAGAGGCAATCTTTGCCTCCCCGCGCTCTGTTTTTTTTTTTTTTTTTCACTATAGAGAGGGTGCTTCAGACAGGGAGGAGAGGAGGCTCAGGATAAATGGTGTCCTGGCCTCTCCAATTTCCTCCCCTCCCCACCCACCAGAATGCCCCGTTGTTCCCACTCTCTGAGGTCAAGTTTCCGATCTCAGCGAGGCAGCTGGTGCAGTTCTCTCCACACTGTCTGTGAGAGGGCAGGGGGAGGGTGTGTGTCAGATCCGTGACTCCCTGTTCCGAGGTCAGAGCATTGTCTCTGACCTTGGAAGAGGGAATCCAAACTATTCTATGGTCCCTACAGTGCTCTTCAGGGACCATAGGATTGCTCTCTAAGATGATGATTGTGACCATCGCACAATTTAGGAAATAATTTTAGTTACCTCTTTATCAACATTTTTACAATATGTTGGAGAAAGTAAAGGTGACTCAAATTTAAGTGGGTGCTTTCTGATTCTGTACTCTTTCATGATATTAGAATATAATATTTGTGGAAAGGTTTCATGAAAATAATTCTGTGCCTTTCAGCACCAGATTTGACTTACTTTCATAATGATGTGTGTTCTTCCCTTCGTGAGTTTGAATTTGGGATCTTGTAGATGTAATGCTACTGATTGCTTTCAGTTGCTTAACTACAGTTAATCATCATCAGCCCCATAGCTACAATGGTCCTTTGAAATAAAGTGGAGTCTACTATCAGTGACACCCAAGGGCAATTATTAGAAGGAAGTTTTATAGTGAGCAAGACACTCACAGTCAACAGCATACATAACCCTATCCTCTTAAGGTTCAGAGATTCCTTGGGTAGTACAATAAAGGATCTAAAATTGCACATCTTCATTGTGTGTATAATAATATTAAATGGAGGAGGAAGGAGGAGGAATTTGGTTTAAGCACTTTAAGTGATTGATTTTTGGCTGGGGTAGAGAGCCAGTCAGATGTGGGTTCAATAGATCCCAAGAGAGCCGACAGGGACGCAGTTAATCCAACCAAGTGAATGCTATATCGAGTCTTTATTTTCCCCAGGAGGTCCTGGTGAAAGCCAGCAAATTTAAAGGGCATTACTGTTGCCCTGAGCTGTGCACTGAATAGCCTTGGCAAATTTAAAGGGCATTACTGTTGCCCTGAGCTGTGCACTGAATAGCCTTGGAATAGCCTCTGCCTTTTCTACTGAGGCAGAGTCAAAAGCCTTGGGTGGTTGGTAGGCTGTCTCAAGACTCTTTACCAGAAAGGTCTGAATTGCCACTCCCAAATTCAGAGACTTTGAACTCTCCCCCACCCGAAAGATCATTGTGATGTTCCACTTCACACTTTACTTTTGACTGTGACAACTCCTGAACAGGCAGTCCTAGCTTGGAATCATCATCAGAGGGGTGCAAAAAGAAGGTTTTTAGTGTATCTGTCTTACGTTGCAGTAGCAGGAGTGGGGAATCATGAGACATCAGACTGAGGAAAGATGGCGGAGGAAGGGATTGTGATCTAGTAAACTTTCTGCTGGCTTTATGTCAAGCTGGGAGGAGCTGAAACAGGCAAAGAGTTGAGGTGACAGTCTGGTGTCATTGCCCAAGTTGTTGCAACCTGTAAACCTAAGTTTGTTTCCAATTTGGTAAGCATAAGGTAAAATCCAGTATAGCATAGGAAGTTGGCAGCCATGGGAGCTCATCTCTGTCCAATGTTTCAGCTAATTTCAGATGGGATTTAAAAGATTAAAATGTCTTATCAAACACAACTGCAAGATGCAGCCTTAAGCTGGGTTCTAATTTATTACCTGAGAAATCTTTCATGGGAACCAAACACGGGAGGAGGGTTGTTTAGGGGTTGCTCGTAGGGTCAGCCCAAGAGGTCGCAGCAGAAACACCCTGGTTTGATGTATTAATTGTTTATGGGTCAGATTCAGTTGTTGGAACAGAGCAATTATTAATAAGCTTAGTAACCACTCCCGTTTACAGGCAAGGATGCCTTGCTGGTGTCAACATACTTTATGATCTAGAACTCTCTCTCGCCTTCAGTTGTGTTTGCTTGCCAGATTCCTATTTGGGCTTACTTTGTTCATGTTCTTAGTAGCCTATTTAAATCTTGCATCATGAAAACTCTGAACTGGAATCTATTGTTAAGCAAGGATTCTGTAACTCTGTTTAGCTCCCTGTAAGGGAGATACTGCTTCATCTGCTACCCTGGACCATATTAACCCTGGACTTACCCTAGCCCAAGACTGTGTTTGCCTGGGCTCCTAATCATAAAAGTCCTGCAAGGGAACTTCTCTACCACCCTGGGACTCTGTCTGGTCTTTCCTTGCTGAATCCATTCGGCCTGGACCCTCCATCAAAAGTGGACCCTTGTCTGTTTAAACCTGTGTCTTGAACTGATGTTTGCCCTGACATACCTACAGTAGAAATTCCAATGTAGGAATCTATGGTTTGGACTGATCTTTATTTATTTATTTATTTATTATATTTATACCCTGCCTTTTTTCCTGCAAGGAACCCAAGGCGGCTTACATAATCCTCCTCCTCTCCGTTTTATCCTCACAACAACCCTGCGAGGTAGGTTAGGCTGAGAGTCAGTGACTGGCCCAAAGTCACCCAGTGAGTTTCATGGCCGAGCGGGGACTCTGTCTGTGCATAACTTTCTAGCCTTAACCTGTTTCCTGGACAATGTCTTCAATTGCCTGGAATGTTTTCTTGCCTGGGCTATCGTGACCCTTGACCTTCCCTTATATTTTACACCGTAGAAATCCCAGCTTGGAAACTTTCATTGGACTGATCTCTGACACAGTTGTAGTTATTAGCCTGACTCCTGAACCAAGATCTGCCAGGGGCCCATTACAGTAGAGGCCTGAAGAGAAAAACCTCCCTGCTGCCCAGGACTCCTTTTTTGCTTAGTTAATTCCTGAATCCCTGGACTTAGTTAAACTGGGACCCCAGCCATGTAAGATCCTAAAGTGTGGAACTTCTCCAAAGAGCTGGGACTCCGCCTTGTCATGACTTACTCCTGTATCCTTGAGCCCGAGTCAGCCTTGGCCTCTTGTGCATAGAAATCCTGCATTTGGGAATGTCCCTATATTACCTGGGACTCCTGCCATGACTCCTCTAGAGTCTAGAATCTGTGACAATAACCTGTTCTGAAACTTGTATCTTGTATGTTTTAGTGCTTTGAATCTTCAGTGTTATTCTAGGATTAAGTCTCTGACTATAATTATGCATCTGCTTTGGTAGTGCCATTAGCGCTCATTAACTAATTTATAACTTCTAAGGTTAAGTGCCATGACCTCTCAAGTGTGGTTTGTGTCACCTAATCCACACCAATAAACCAATGTCACTGAATCCTTGTCTCTGTCAACCTGTCCTAAGGTGAGGGAGCTAAGCTACCCTGACAAAGTGTAACTATCTGTACCAGCACGGAGAAATAGTTAGGGATTAGGCTTAATCATCTTGGCCAGCCATGTAAAACAGGATACTTTCAAAGGAATAGTAAGGTCTGATCTCTTTTGTTTTTGGTGATTTGTTTTATTAGACCTTTAGAGTTCCAGACATTAGGAAATACGCGCAAACTAAAATCAAACAGAAATCTCTCTAAACATTTCACATCACATAAATTCATCATGTAACTGAGGTGTGATACATAATATTGTTAAAATAGCATAGTTACAGCAGAGCTTGATAGCTGTAATATAGTATTTAATGCCAGTGAATAATTAAATCAGAAAATGATATATCTGTCCTAACCAAAAATATGCAAAGAATGAGAGTGAGTGCAAATCAGAATTTACTGATAAAGATAGTACTTCCTATGAAGCCTTCAACTGACATGCATGCACATGCACACAGACTATTTGACCATTGTATTTAAATCAGCCAAGCTGATGTCTGTTTTGAGAGAAGAGGTTCAACTCAGGCTGATTACATCAAGATCTCACAATGTCAAAACAGTCATGTGGTGGTGGTGGTTGGAGGAGGGTAATCTAAATAGAATAAAGATTTCACAAATGTCGATTATTCTTACTGCAAAATGCTGTGCAGGGTTGCTTGGAAGCAAGTTCCAGTGAACTCAATAGGTCTTAGAAATGTATATCGTATTGTGGTCATTTAAAATTTATAGGAGTGCATTTAATGTTACCCAATGGATGAATCTCCCGTCAAGTTCTAAATAGACTAATTGGACTTGAAGAACATGAATAAATATAAATTATTACCTTTCCGGATTATCCCGATAAGGATTAATTGCTTCTAGGTGATAGTGTCCAATCTAAACAACAGAGTCTAACAAACTGCTGTATCTCATTTGAAATTGTCACTTTCGATAAGTCAGATCTTTTAAGTTAACAATTTGGCTAGATATTTTTATTCACTGGTTCCTAATTTTAATATTTAACAGTAAGCACTACGGTATGTCAGAAGAATTGGTGCTTAATGTATACGCTTGCTGTTATTTTAGTGTCATAGAGTTTGCAAGACACCCAGTAGATTAACTGGGCCAGCCTCCTTTTAGGATATCTTATACCTAAACCATCTGAACAGGTGCCAATCTATCCTTTTTCTGCAAACCTCCTACAACAATTCCACAACTTCCGTAGGCAGGACTGTTTATATAATCCCTAATGTTTAAGCTAAGTCTTCCCACTTTAGCATAAACTGATGGGTTTTTTCTTCTGTTCTTGGTCACTAAGAACTAAAATACCTTTAGTTATTTTTAGTCTCTTTTCTGACATCCATGTAATATATTTGAAAACAATCTATTTGACATTGAACACTTTGTTCTGGTTTGTCTGTAATGGCAGCAAATCCTAGGTTGATTAACGGTAACTGATGATTTGCCGCAGCACATTCTGGGCATGTTCCATGGCCATTTTGAATATTTAACCTCTGATCAGGGGTTGCTATGTGGCGTCCAAACTCAGACACTATAGGTTAATCGTGGGTTAAACAACCTACAGTAAAGCTACAATTAGGTAGTTAGGGTAACTGTGGGTTGTTTAACCCATGATTAACCTATAGGGTCCAGGTTCAGACATCACATAGCAACCTCTGATTGGCACTATCAGAGCTTGAATATTCAGAAAGGCTGTGGAACACACCTAACACGCGCTGCAGCAAATTGTGGATTAATTAACTCACAATTTGCACCTCTAATGTGCAAGTGGGACCTTTGTGTTTCTCTGTATTTGTGGGGTAGTTTCATTCCAGTAATTATAGTACCAAATCAGATTTAAATGGGTTAATTTTAGGTTCCATATATTTTCTCAGTGACCTTGATTTGTATTTGTTTGCAAGGATAAAAACTATCCTTTGCCAATAGGATCAGGATGGATTCACAAGTGTTGTGGAAATAACTCCCTTGAAAATATCAAGATCTTCTATTCTTAGCACCAGAAAATGAATTGGATGGGCTTGCCTGGTTCATACCATCTGCGTTGCTGCTTCAATACCCATTCTGAACCTAAGCATGTGTTGCTCCCTCTACCCCATCTAACTCCTATATCTCCCCACATTATTTCTATATTCTGCCCTTCTATTCAGAAGATAACAAAGTCTTGTTCCGCTCCTACAAATACTGCCTCCTCCCCCCATATTGTGCATTATTTGCTTCCTACATCATATCAAATTACACTGTTGGTCCTCTGAGAATGAACCCCTCCATCTAAATGGACTAACTATTCTCCATGCAGTCTTAACATTGCAGTGTGTTAAAGTAAAACAAAGTTGCCTTTATTCATTTGAAAAATGGATTGGCTCCTTTTGAATAAAGAATACTTTACTGGTTTCATGTTTGAGATTTAGAAATAAAAAAGGCTCAGGCTTATTAAATCAGAAGGTGCAATTTCACCCAGTTAAGGTAGAACTAAATACATTATAACTGCTAACGGTTTTGAATATATGTGGGAAGATATTAACATGGAAAGGCATATTTAAACAGTGATATAATGGTAATCTTTACCTACTATTTACCTTTTTCAGTTTTGTTAGCAATTAAAAGTATGAACCTACAGGCAACATTTTCAAGCAAGTATAAGCATTGGGGTACTTTCCCAAGATGATTGGGTTGCCTTCCATTCTAATTTCATCCATGCGCTGACGAACATAACGGGTCTTATTGTTTGCTTTGCAGAAGGTTTCATCTGTGATGCTGGTTATGTTGTTGAACTGCAAATCAAAATAGTGAATTTGAAAAATCTGGCTTTCTAGAACTAATTAATGGATGCATTAGTTCAATATTTTCTTTTGCTCAAATACCATTACTTTACTTTTCTGTAAAGCACTACGAGAATTTATGTTGCAAAATTATATACGGTGTGTTTTCCAAACTCCTTTCGCTGAAGTCTGGCCCCTTAGTTGCTCTTGCTATACAATATCTATTCTAGTGTGTTGATCCTAATTGAGACAATTTGATTCTTTACATGAAGATAAGTAAAATTCCTGTAAAGCTGCAGATTCCTGGAGACTTACAGATAGGAGTTCCTACAGTAACATGGCCATTCATAAGAATCTGTAATTTATGGGAAATAAATGTTCCTTGCTGAATAAGTTGCTCAGTGTTTCCCTTAGCTGAGCTTGCTGTGTAGAACTTCTATTTGTTTATTGCATCTATAACCACCCTTCGGCCAAGGTAGTTCATAATTTTAAAATACTAAATGAAACAAAAATGAATTAACACTACCAACAAATTAAAAAACACACGGAAGTATCCCAGGCCATTGTTGGTCTTTTCAGGAGCTGATGACATGGACTCCCTAGACTTTTCCTCTTTTGCCTTTCCCTCAGAGTATACAGGTTTTTAAGTAGCTCTAGGGAAAGCAAGTTAACAGACTTTCAGAGCAACCCTATGTATGTTTACTCACAATTAAGCCCTACTGTGCTCAAGGGAACTTACTACCAGATATTTGTTCATAGGATTGCAGTCCTCCTGCTTGTGATTCCAAGACTAGGGCAGCCTTCCCCAACCTGTTGCCCTCCAGATGTTTTATGTTTATATTTAACATCTTCCCCCAAGGAAGTTCTTGGTTCATCTGAACTTATCTTGGATTTTGGGATCTTGCTGCTTTTCCACAGTGAAGCAGTGAACAAGGATAACAGAAATGTAGTGCTGTTGTAACCTTGCTGTTCAGGCATTTTCAGTTGTCGGAACTGAAGGCTGCATATCTTTTTGCAGAATTCTTCATGCATACATTGTTACTGATATGCAGTGGTTTTTCTGTACTGTAAACTTTATGTAGTAAGGTGAAGCCCAGTATTATACCTTTCTATGTGCTGTTGTCATATGTACAGTGTATCTTGACACTTAATTGGAGTTCTTGTATAATAGCAAAATGGCCACAATAGTGAATATTAAGCAAGCTTTTTGAACATTGGAAGAAATGTTTTTAAAAGCAATAATTCGCAGTACTAATGTTTATACAGCAACAAAGTGTTTTGATACCTGAAGATGCAGAATACGTAGGCTCTCTGGCAAGTTTTGAGGAACGGACTCCAATACATTTTTTGCTAGGTAGAGATATGACAAATTGGTCAGCCTCTGTGAGGAGGAGAAAGAGGGATGGTGGGGAAGAGAAATTGTTTTACAAGCTGTTTAACCATGGTAGATAGTCTTTTTTATTATAGTAACTGCTTAGAATCTATTTATAGGCAGACTCCAGTTCAGTAAAATATATTTACAGCATTATAAGCTGAAGCATATATTAAGAAAAAAGCCAGTTATTGCTTAATCTGCATGTATTGATTTTTGTTAACCAGGTTGCTTCCTTCAGTACTGTTCTTTATCACTTACGTTAGGCGAACACCAATGTGCTAGATGCTGTAGAAACATGAAAACTACATGCACTCTACTCATAAAGCCTTCAGACTGGTGTGCTGTATCACAATCTGCTCTTTGAAATATTGGGGGGGGGGAAGTGAGATTAATGGTGAGCTACTGTTTTATGAAACGCAAGAAATGCAAAACAATTTATGTGGTTCTTGAATTCCAGCCAACAGTGGTTTGGAGAAGTAGAAAGCTTAAGGCAAAATCCAACATAAGTCCTACTTGGAGTAGACTCAATGAAATGAATGTGACTTAAGTTAGTCATGAAACAAAGTTACATCCAAGTACGGTAAGTCTCACTGAAATCATTAGGGTTGACTCTGAGTGTTTAGAGCTAAATTCAATGTTACATGTGCGGACTTCTGCTTGCTCAACAATAGTTTGAGTTTGACTTTGCCTCCTCTCCCTTCAGTCCCCTGCCCTGTAAATCTGCTCTGGAGGTCCCCCAGCTACAGCAGAAAGGGGAAATTCAATCTGCCAAGGGTATCTGTTGTGCAAGCAAAAGAACACCACTGGATTCTACCCTTAGTATTGAATTGTAATAATAAATGCTGTTACCTTGAAAGCATTTGCTTTAATTCCTCTGCTTTTAATTTTGTTATTGTTTGCATTAAATGTAGTTAGCTTCGGAGGCAAAACTGGAAGTTTGACAAGCGAATTATCAGCGAGTGAAAGTTCTTCTAATAATATCAGCTTCGCAAAGGCCCCATCTTCAATTTCTTGAATCACATTTCCAGTCAAATCAATTCTTCTTATGGTAGCTTAAGAAGAAACAATATTACGTTACGGTTCAGCACTTTTTGCAGGCAGTCACCTGCTCAAATGCCTATTAAAGTGATGCTGCAAAATGGGATGGGGAACAGAGGTCAATCCAAGGTATGGTTGTGATGGTTTCTCTGAAGGTCTGCCTCATCATCCCTCCTAGATCCTAGAATGTTCCTTCTTTCCAGTAGCAGCACCAACTGTCAATACCTAATTTTTAAGGAAGGTGATTTTATTCCTACAAAACTGTATAGAACAGGTGGGGCCTGAAACAAAGCTTTGCAGTGTGTCCTTATTCCCTGTTCTGAGTGGCAGCTAGCCAGCGGTGCCTTCCCCCAGGAATACTATAAACCAGGGATCACCAATATGGTGCTCGTGGGCTCTCACCAGGATCCCCAAGTACAATCTCCAGACCCCCACTGCCACCTATTTCCACCCTGCTCACCTCAGGAGGAAGCAAAAGGAAGTGAGCACGGTGGTGGCTGCTGAGGAAAGAAATTGTGGGTGGGTGGGTGGGCGGAGGAGGTGGTGACGCAGTGGCAACAGGGGAAGGGAAATTGCGGAACAGGAGGTAGTGGTGAGCATGATGTCATGGGGGAAGGAAATTGAGGGCAGACAGGTGAGGAGAGGAAGAGGTGAGTGTGACATGGTGGGGGGAAAGGAAATTGTGGGCAAACGAGAGGAAGAGGAGGAGCTGAATGCAATGTCAGGGGGAAAGGAAATTGTGGGCAGGTGGAGGAAGAAGAGGTGAGCAGGATGGCAGCAGGGAAAGGAAAATCGCAGGCAGGAGGAAGAGGAGGTGGAGGTGAGCGCAGCAGCATTGGGGGGAAGAAAATTGCAGGGAAATGACAAATGCACCTGCAGGCCTGAAAAGTTTGGCGACTCCTACTATAAGCCGTAAGGGGCTCAAGCAGGCCAATACACTCATCCTCCCCTTCCTCCTTTTTTCATTTCCGACTGACAATGTTCTGTGGCTCTGGGAGGCCACTGAGCATGCTCACTCCAAATTTATATGTTTTTTGTTGCTTGCCCCCTTTGAGTTTTTTTTTTTTTAAAATAATGTTTTCTACTTAGACATAAGTCAGGGTTCCAAGCATCATGATACCCCCCTCTTGTTTTTCAGTGGGCCAGTTTTGACTCCAATCCTGTTAGCATTCAACCACCTCAGTTCACTATTAGAAGGAATAAGTAGGGTTGCAGCAAAAGGTTGACTCTATCCCAACCCTTAAGAGTTATAAGAGGGCTCGTAGCTGTTCAGGCTTCAGGCAGTGAATTTCAGTAGTGGGGAAGGGATAAACCTTTTTTTTCCTTCCCTCCCCCGCCCAGCTTCCTCACAGCTATATGACACTATATTATGCCAACATGTGGATGTCCAAGGGTAGGGCCAGCAGTATGCCCCTGTTCCCAGTAATTGCGTGATGCTGATTCACACATGCATGAGGATACAGTATGCTGATTTTTGTTTCCTTTAGAAAGTTTCTACCCTGCTCAACTGCCATCAACACTGTGTAAGCTCACAGGTAGGAACGGGGGCAAAAATATTTGTTCGAATTTTAATACAGATCAACCTAATTTGCACTTTTGAACTAATATGTGAACTGGAATGCAATGATCCTTAAATTTTCTCACGTATCCAAATTTTACAATGAATTTCTCTGATCATTATAGAAAAGTGCATACAAAAAGGCATATATCGGGGAAAGTGCTTGCAAAAATTGCTTCTACTATAGAAAATTGTATATAAAAATGCACACACATTTCATGTGGACCTTTAAAAAAATTGCAAACTGATGCAGAAATGGGACAGAATGAACTTGTGCTTAAAAAATGCTAATGTTATAGAAAGTGAAACAGACAGATTTATCCATCCCTACTTGCAGGTTCTTGTCAGGCAGTGTTCGGTTAGTTGTTTTTAGAGTATTATGACAGGTCAATATTATCCTCACAAATGGGCATGCACAGTCAAGTGTTACTGTAGCACTACACACACTCTTTGAGACCCTGAATAGGACTGCTGTAGCACTGGTGTTGTAGTAGTCTGCTTCTGGGGTTGAGCCAACCCTGAACAGAAGATCTGTAGTGATCCTTTTCCAGATTTGCTGTTGACTCAATAGAAGCATTGTATAGTGCTAGGATTGTAGCATTCTTGTTTGGGGTGGCTCAAGCCCCAGCCCAGAGCTGCTATAGGTCTAGTGTTCCAGCTATTGGAAGAGGAACTCTATAGTGTTACTGGATAGAGTTAAAGTGCTCAAGTTCAGGATGCAAGACATCAGGGCATTTCTGATCAATCCATGATGGTCCTAAAAATATAGGTAATTAAATGATAAATGAAGAGCATTTTTAATGCTTCATCCAAACATTCACTATATTCTAGTTAATCAAGACAGGTGTGATTCTAAATATATACTTACGAATTTCTGCAAAATCAGAGACTTTCACCTTCTTGATTTTGTTGAAACGTGCATAAATATATCCTGTTCCCTTTGGTAGAGCTGGGATGCTTTCAATACTTGTTTCTTCACAATAAACTGAGCCACTTAAACAAGTACACAGCAGACAAGTAGCCAAATCTGAAAGCATATAACTTTGTTTTATGTATAAGTAGAAGGTTGAAAGAACAACTCAGTCCTAGTGGCAAAATGTTTTGGGGGCAAAATAACTTTCATTCAAATCTTGTGGGCATTTTGCAGACATTAGGTTATGCAAACACTTTAACCATTCTTTTTGTTAAAGACATCAAATGAAGCTTTCTGGCAGCTCCATTCTATAAAACAAATCCTTAAAATTTCAAGTCTAATACTTAGTAGAATTTATATACCTCATGGATCCATATATAATCAGATGTTTGCATGAATATTAATCTAAAGTAACAGTAATCTTTAGGTTATGCTGAGTTAAATGAGAACACAGTGAATATGCATAAATAAGCGGTCCAGGTAACAGTTCCCTTTGATAATAGTTTTAGGGTGCAATCCAATCCAAGTTGCCCACCCCTGAACTAATAGAATCAAACTTGCTGATAAATTCTACTTCAGCAATTTTATGCTGGACTTTTCCTTTGAAATTCTTTAGTTGAAAAATGGTAATTTTCAGGATAGCAGAAGGATATCGTGTGAGATTGAAATGTTCTCCCACTAGTTTCTGAAAGGTACAGTTTTTAGGACAGATCTCTGTCCGTGTGTTCTACATCTGTAGTCAGCAGAATGGTATTTCATGTTGGGGGTGAGCAGACAAATAAGCTGCTGATGGCTAATGTTACTAGGCCCTGTAATAGTGTTGACTGAATAGATATGGGGACAGGGTTGGCATCTGAATTAGTTGCAAAACTTAGTGCCTATGTGAATGTCTCTTTCAGATGGTCACACGTCTCCCTTCTGTGTTTCATACCTCTGGAATGATAGAAATGATAGAACAAATGATAGAAACTAATACATTTCATATAATGGTAGTCATAGCATATAGGAAAAGATGTTAAAACACACAGTGTAAGATCCAGAGTGTCCCTTCTGCAGATAGAAGAGATTCCTTCTGTTTGCAGAAGGGAATGAGATCCAACAGATCCCACTGGAGGAAGTGTGGCAGGGGGAAGGAGAATTTCATCAATTCCCCTTCTCTCCTACAGTTCCCAGAGTCCCTTCCCATCTTGTTCCAGAGGGTCCCCTAGCCCTCCAGAGAAGCTTTTCAGGGGGCACATGGAACTGCAGGTGGAAGGAGGGATTGGTGAAAATTGTTCCACTGTCTGGGAGTGTCCCAAGCATGGAGTTCTGCTCACAGGAACTTTGGATCCAAGCTTATGGGTTCAGTGTTCCCACTTATGGTTTCCGAATTTGTATTCTGCTACATTTTCAGAATAAAGAGAAATGAACTGAGACATATTCTGTCCTTTTTGGTTAGGAGAGGCAATTAGGTATTTTTGTAAACTGATGGATGTCCATGCAGTCATGACAATACATTTACAAAACATGCTAGCCCATAACTAGCTTTACTGCTAACACATACCTGTATTAATCATTTGTGTCTACTTTCTTGCCATGGACCAGATAAGTGTCCAATTATTTAAATTTCTGTTTTGATTACAGTAATACCTTAGGATTGCAAGTAACTTGGTTTGAGAGCGTTTTGCAAGAGAAGCAAATTTTTAAATATTTAAATTTTTTTGACTTGATATACAAGCGACGTCTTGCAATACAAGTACTGCAGTACGGCTTAAATTAAAAATCTCTGGACAAATTTTTTTGGGGGATTTCATTTTGATATAAGAGTGTTTTGGATTACAAGCACGTTTCCGGAATGAATTATGCTCTCAATCCAAGGCATGACTGTAAATGTTTTCCTAGTAAGAATATTGTTCATGTTCTCTTCATGGGAAGGGCCTCTCCTGTTTTATTTCTCTGAGGGATGTTTTTATCAGGAACAAGAAAGGTCATTCGTCTTTATTCTACTTTGGCGAGAAGTAGTCCTTTTCTTTATATTCAGCTTGTTATCCAGGAGGAGAGACCAGTTGCTAATTTAAGCCAGCCATTCATATTGGGCAACTCTATTCATACAAACTGGAATGAGTATTGACTGTAGTACTTGAGCACATTTGGAAATTAGCCATTTCCATGCTTTAACTTTTAAAGATTGTTCTGTTTTCATCTTTCTTTTTTTCTGCTTACATTGTTTGGGGTATTTTTAATAGAGAAACAGTCTATATGTTTTTCTAAAGCGACAGTGGCCTCTCCTAGCCTGGGAGAGTATAACACTGTAGCAGTAACAAAGATGCCCTTGTTGGTTATGAGAGAATATTTTACCTGTGTGCAGACTCTTAAGTTTCTGTAGCAGTCAGAAATCAAAGGAATTATTGAGGAAGTGTTCCAGAGGTGGGATGTTGTAATGGAAGGGGATAGCTTAATGAAAGTGATTTGGAAACCATTGTTGGGAAAGAGGAACAGAGTACCCTTTACCATGTGACAATACAAAATGGCATGGGCCTAGTATTTGTTTTCTCAGTCAGGTGAGATATATTTGCTCCACACAATGCCGGTCAGTAGTGGGCCATTTGCTCTCCTTGACATCTAATGCAAACACATTAGGAAATGGCCAGCTTCACTCTTCAGTAAGATCCAAACATTGTGTGCTCTTTTCCTGCCTCCAATAGTACAGTATCATAGCTCTGAGTTGTTTTTTCTCTATGTGATTCCATTTTCCACAGGAAAAGCTAACTCCTCAACCAATTCTACGTCTTTGCTCCATTTATGTAATGCTAGGTTTGGGGACAGATACTTTTTTTTTAACTTCCTCTTCCCCTAGGGGTGAGTGACACACAGCTTGCAGGATTCATGCGTTCCTCCTGCTGCACCCTAGTGGATCTCCTGCTGCCCCCTGTTGCTCCCCAAAAATTGGAGGGGGGGAAAGAAAAAAATGGCTGTAAATCCCTACAGAGGCTTACTAAGGACACATTTAGCTTATCAAGCTGGTTTTTGGGTCACCGCCATAGCAAGAGTGCAGCCTGTGGGAAGGGAGGGAGGGGGGAATTGGCCCCCAGACCACCCAAAGTTAGCCATCCCTTCCTTAGGGACTAAGCTAAAATGGTCGTTATTGAGAAAAGTATGGCAGAGTAATGCAGTAAGAAGACTGAATATTACTGATTTAGATTGAATATTATTGATTTAGGCAGCAGTTCTATTCTTGTTGAAGCTTTAAAAAGCTGTTTACACAGACTTGCAAATATCTTTGGAGAGGTACTGACCTGCAGTGATGTGGGATGGAAAATTTTCCAGTGCTTTATTTTTCTGTGGAAAATTTTCCATTTCATTAGTAACAATGAATGGATGCCAGATGCAAATACAGTATTAGGCAAGCTTGGCAGTTTCAAAGTTGTAATTGATGTTTTTCAGGTGATTATCCCTAGTAAGTATATGAGAGAATACATACATGTCACTGAAATACATATATGTCTATGTGAAATGGAAATAATGAGTAGTGACAGCAAAACTGAAGGTGCCCTAACAACAGTCATGATAGAGAGTTGAACTCTGTTGAAATAGATGAGTGGTTGTCAGCATATCATGCACAGTTCTTTGGGTTTTTAAAACTAATTAGTGCAGCCTTCTCCAATCTGGTGCCCTCCATGCTGACTGAAGGATTCTGGGAGTTGTAGCCCAACATAACTGGAGGGCACCAGGTGGGGAAGAGTGAATTAGTGTGTCAAGGGTTCTCAGTACCAAGAAATATTTCTTGTTTATTTTACTTATATTTAGTAAACATGCTAAATTGGATCACTCTCTGGCGATTTTCTGATGCAAACTGAAAATTTTCTGATGCAAATGACCCTATGTAAATTAGCCTAATTTGAATCAGAAAATTTTCCAATTCAAAATTTTCCAGAAAACCCACACCACTGATGACCTGTTTTCCTCCTACCTGCTTCACCATTGCCTATTGTTATCTATCACCTGCTCTTCTAGCTGACCCTAAAATGCCATAACCGTAGTGCTGAAGCAACTAGACAAAATACTGATTCCATAGTGCTTCAAATTGTCAACACTGAAACTCTTGAGCTCACATTCCTGGCACCACTTCTGTTTTGGGAAAATACACCTCTGTGGTGTCTGTGAGCACATGCTTGCTGCTTTGACTTTAATGGTCCATTTTAAAACCTAGAGTGTATACACACAGTTGCCATAATATACATTTGTCTGGCTAGAAGTATTGGAGGACTTCAAGAGGGGGAAAACAGTCCTTTTTGCCACTTTGCTGCTTATCTGGGGCAGTTGTTACTTCCTCCAGACAAAGGGGAAATTGAAAAATGACACTTATGTTGATGTATATTCTGTCTTCTTTGGGCATTATTTTGTTTGAAGCTTTGTATTGTAATGTAGTACAATCTTACCTGTAAAATTTGTTGATCCCCCGCTAGGTCCCTCTTCATCTCTCTGCACTTGCAATTCATTTTCATGGAAAAGGATCATACCATTGTTTTCCTTTTACATTGGAAGTTATAAAAACACATAACAGTAACAGCAGGTATTAATATAGTAATGTTCAATAATAGTTGTGGTAAAGCCTTTACAAGTCAATAAAAGCATATTGTCTGGAACTTTTCCTGGAGTGTTGGAAACAGTATAGGAAATTATTTTGTAAACTAACGTTCAGCAGTGGTTACTGGATAGGGTAGCTTTTCGTGTGACATTTTACATGGAATACACACAAATAACTTAAATGGAAATAACTACAAAATACTGCTTAATACTAACAGGGCAATGACCTAGTTCAAATGACACATTCCAAGTCTGTCTGTCGTTTGTTGGATCAGGAAGTTTTGTATTAAGTGCCCAATATTAATGCAAGGCTTACTGGTTTGTCAAACAACAGTTTGCTGTGACAGCTGAACTGCGAAGCTGTGGTTTGTATGTTCCCTGTGTCAAGGTTTCCCCTGTACCAGGACACCTTGATCAGCTCCTTAAAGATATCTGCCTCTTTAAGAGACCCTCCTATCTCAGGATGCCAATTCTTTGCCTTTTTACCCCCTCTTCCCAGTAACGTGGGATTAGGCCTTAGGCTTGGTGTAAAAGACACTCCAACAACTTGCTGTTAACAATAACTGTTTACTTCAGTAATTATTGGTAAAGTAGATTCACATTAACTTAGGGTAATTACACAAATAGAGCTGTAAGATTACAGAAAGCAAGTATAAGGGAAATAAAAGGAAAAATAATGCAAGGTTCTCTAACCTAGCTACACTGTCACCTGTAAGCTTAGTAGAGATTCCTTTCCCCAGCCTTTCTCCTAGCTGTTCTGCAGTTCTTTAGCGATAGTCAGACTCTCTTCTCTGTCTGCTTCACTCTCTCTCAAATGTCACTCTCTCCCTCTGCCACATACTCCAGATCCACTCTTTATATACACTCCCCCCCCCCCAGACCTAGAAGGTTACAATCCTGTGACCTCAAACTGGGGAAATGAAACTTAACTCTATTAAGGGGAAAATGAAACTCTCAAACTCAGGAGATGTTTGGGCCTACAGGCTTCAAACTAACTCAAGCCTGTGTAGGCCTCAATCCTTCACACCCTGTAATCAGGATCAAACCATGGTTTATCATCCTGAGCTTTAGGGAGCACTCAGCCTAATTAGCAATGTGATATTGTGAAAATGACTAAGGGAAAAATCCTCAAAGAAACAGTAACTATGGTGCTGAAGCAACTTAACAAATGATTGCTTATGTGCTGTTCCATATCAGTAGCATTATGGCTGAGACAGCTAGTGCAGGAGTCCCCAGACTTTTTGGACCCGTGCCACATTTGGGAATTTGAAAGGCTGCTGTGCGCACTACCACACAATGCCTAATCTTGTAAGGTCCTCATTCCATTGCATTATAACACTTTCGATATATGAACAGGTG
Source organism: Shinisaurus crocodilurus (assembly GCA_021292165.1). Lineage (NCBI taxonomy): Eukaryota > Metazoa > Chordata > Lepidosauria > Squamata > Shinisauridae > Shinisaurus > Shinisaurus crocodilurus. Next base: position 129,582,047 of record CM037881.1, on the reverse strand, counting down.
ACAGATAGATGCCAGCTTCAAATGGATACTTATTTGGATATTTCATCTGCTTTTGTTGAAACCTATGTATTATTGCTAGAAAGTTGTATGCATTGGAGGTGCCCTGACCTAGTGTATAGCTGACTATACTTTTCACACACTCCATATTATTTTAGAAGAGGGAAGGGAGGCCTTCTATGTAGGTTCACAGTGACATGACATAGTGGTACAACACAATGAGCAAGATTGCCATGTCCCAAGCACATAGTATGAGGTCCAAGGATATTGCAACTGTCCAAAAGGAATGTAATGATTGGAGCTCAAGTAAGGCTCTAAAATTAACTTGATACCTGCCTGGAAGCCACGTTAGTGTAGTTTACATGTTACATGGAAGCATATTTGCTCTCATATTAATCCATAGATATAATTAAACACAAAGAAGAAGGAAGTATTTGGATGCTACCACCTGTTTGTATTCCTGGCTTTATCCACATATTTGCACACATCTTTCAGTAGCTGAAGCATACCTTGTGACACCTATGTGTTCTAATTTTTTAATGAATTAAAACTGGAGGGCCACTTTACACTCAAATTTATATATAAATTGTTGTAATTTCCACTCTATATTAGCCTCCAGCATACTGGGTATACATCCTTCTTGGAACAGTAAGATGTCCCATTTATTCTTGCTTCTGCCCTATGTTAGCTCAGATAGAAAAAGGACTTTGCTGTGCTTTGAATAGACATGACTATATGAAGCCGCCTTAAACTGAGTCAGACCATTGGTCCATTTCACCTAAGTATTGTATACTGTGACTAACAGCAGCCCTCCAGGGTTTGGGGCAGAATTTGGGGCAGGTCCTTTAACAAGATACGCCAGGGATTGAACCTGGCCCCTTTTGCATGCAAAGCAAGTGTTCTGCCACGGAGCTGTGGCTGCAGACCATTTCTGGACAGCGATGATGCTTCTGGGATTTTCCCACGCCTATCATCAGCTGTGGTGCAGGCTGCATCAGGAAATCCTGGCATGTCTTTACTCCCTCAGGATGATGTCACTGCCCAGATATTGGTGATGGAGAACAAAAAGGAACACAAACACGCACAAAAGAATTGCAAGCAGAAAATAAGAGAGGCAAAAATGATTTTGAGGAGCATATCACTAAAAGCATTAAGACCAACAATTTAAAAAAATATTTAAAAACATCAGAATCAGGAAAATGGCTAGGGAGGTGGTTGGACCACTGGATGACAAGGGAGTTAAAGGAGTACTAAAGAAGGATAAGGAGATTACAAAGAAACGGAATTAATTCTGTGTCTGTTTTCACTGCAGAAGATGTGGGGCGGATACCTATGCCTGGTCTGATATTTTCAGGAAGGGAGTCTGAGAAACTGAAGTAAACCGTGGTGATTATATGAAGTTGACAATATTGACAAATTGAAAACAAACAAATCACTGGATCCAGGGGGTATCTATCCAAAAGTTCTTAAAGAACTCAAATGTGAAATTGTTGATCTTCTGACAAAAATATGTAACTTGTCCTAAGATGGGCCTCTGTACCAGAGGAATGGAAACTGGCTAATGGAACACCAATTTTTAAAAAGGGATCCAGGAAATTATTGATTTACAGGAAATTATAGGGCAGGTAGCTTAACATCTGTTCTGGGTAAATTGGAGGAAGGTGTTATCAAAGATATAATTATCAAACATACAGAAGGACAAGTCCTGCTAAAAAATAATCAACATGGCCTCTGCAAAGTTAAGTCCTTTCACATTAACTTTTTAGAGTTCTTTGAGAGTGTCATCAAGCATATGGATGGGTTAATCCGGTAGACATTGTTTACCTGGATTTTCAAAAGGCTTTTTGACAAAGTTCCTCACCAAAGACTCCTAAGCAAACTTATCAGTTATAGGATAAGAGGAGAAGGTCCCCTTATGGATAGGTAACTAGTTAAAGAACAGAAAGCAGAGCGTAGGACTGAGTGGCCAGTTTTTGCAATGGAGAGATGTAATAGTGGGGTCCCCAGAGATCTGTATAGGAATTGGTGTTCTGAATTGCTTCATAACTGATATGGAATTAGGCGTGAACAATTAGGTGGCACCAAATTATCTAGGGTGATGTTTCTCTCTTTCATATATAATACTAGAATCTGGAATGATCCAATGAAGCGGAATGGTGAGAGATTTTGAAGAGATAAAAGGAAGTCTTCACACCGCACATAATGAAGTTCTGGAAATTGCTACCACAAAAGTAATGGTTCCTACTAACTTGGATGGCTTTTAAAGTGGGTTAAGCAAATTCATGGAGGAGAAGGCTATCAATGGCTATTAATCATAATCGCTGCATATTACTTCCATTATGTGAGGCAGTATGTCTCTCAATACCAATTGCTGGGAAACATGAGTGGGAGCGTGTTGTTGCACTCATGTCCTGCTTGTGGGCTTCCCATAGGCATCTGGTTTGCCACTGTGAGAACAGAATGCTGGACTAGTCGGCTCCAAAGAAGGAGGACTCTTCTTATATTCTTACTATAGGAGTGCTGAGGAACAATGCTCTGTGGGGCTTGTTGGCTTCAAGGGGCAGAGTCGTGGATGGATCCAACAAAGGTGGCTTAACTTAATTTAGATAGTAAACCTGTGAACAGAACTTTGTTGTACTACTTAGCCTTTTTTCTTTTTTAAGGCTTAAGAAATAATTATAAAGTATACTTCAGTTTCTCTCAAGGTACACCAGTGTTGCTGCCTGTGTATTACTCCTGCTTATGAACAGAAATGCCGCTGAAATCCTCCATTTCGAATTGAGGTTCCTCCATTTAAAAGTGAGGTGTCAGATAGCTGTGTCAGTGTTTTTTGCATAATGAGTTCAAAAGATTAGATAAATGCATGGGATATCTATGCATTAAATTTTCAGTGAGTTAATTTTGTTGTGTATGATCTAATATTATGAAATTATAAGCAATTAATCCCTATTTTATTTAATATTCTTCATAACCTTTGTCTGATTCTTTTCTAAAGTGAAACATACTAATTCTTAGCATCTCTTAAATAGTAAGTTCAATAGTTGTAATTATTTTGCTGCTCTTCGTTAACCCTTCTTTATCCTGCAATACAACATATATAATATGTTTGTTTATTTATTTATTTATTTATTTATTTATTTAATAAATAAATAAATAAGAGATCGTAAATTGAAGCTCATTATCTTATTGGAATGCCACCTACTGGTGGAAAGCAGAGTTGTTTGCTTTTGTTAAAATTTTACACTTTCCCTCTTAGGTAAATAAGTTTTAAAATAGCAAATAGACAACCTTAAGGAGTAAACAGGAGCTTCATACATATGCAATGATGTAATGATTCAATTGTCACCACTGGTGACAGTGATTCAAGTGCAAATAGTGTTGAAAATATTTACCACTCTCACCCACTGTTTATTCTTCTGATGTATTGCAGAGAGCCCTAGAGCAGAGCTCTATTATTTACTTTTGGTATTGGCTTTGAAGGCTTCGGTGTACTCTAGATTTTCCACTGCTGTGTGTGTATTTGGCTGCGTTACAATCTGGACAATTTTATTTATTTATTATATTTATACCCCGCCTTTTTTCCTGCAAGGAACCCAAGGCAGCTTACATAATCCTCCTCCTCCTCTCCACTTTATCTTCACAACAACCCTGTGAGGTAGGTTAGACTGAGAGTCAGTGACTGGCCCAAAGTCACGCAGTGAGTTTCCTCTCCCGAGTCCCAGTCCAACACTCTAACCACTACGCCACACTGGCTCACAATAACATTATAAACACTGTTGATTAGCTACTGTATGGTGCAACACCCTGTTAATGTACTGTTTATCCTCATATTAAATGTAGCAGGAATTAATAAGGCTTGCTGATGATACAGTGCTGTGTTTCAGTCTGAATAACTAAAGACATTATAGAAGTATTTTTTATCAATTATATAATATAATACAATATATAATGTGCAAAGTGTCTTATGTTTGTTACAGTTGCCCTCACAGAATAGGCCACTTTGAAATTTATTTTACAGATTTGGGGCTAAGCCTATGATTTGCCAAGGCCACAAAATGAGTTCATGGGAGCTGGTCTCCCAGATTTGTCCATATATTTCAAATCAATGGAACACACTGGATTTTTTGTGTATAAGTGAAAAACAAATCACTGTTTATGGTTATATGAGATGTCATTGGAAAATTGTACTTGGGGAACAAAAGCAAAATAGGTTTGTGTCCAGTGTTAGTCTTATTCCCTTAGACTGCAGACTCTGGCCTCATCCATTAGTCAGAGAACCAAGGGCCACTGGTTGGCTGCACCCCTTGCCTCCTAAAATAAATATTATGGCAAGGGGGAGAGCAACTTGGCTCCATACATCAGCCAGAGAGGGAGCAGTTGCCTCACCCTGCCCTGCCAGAAGGAACACACAACTCCAACTGACAGTCCCTGGGACTGCAGACTCTGACCTCATCCTTCGGCCAGAGAACCAAGGCCACTGGGAGGCTGGACCCCTTGAATAAACATCACGGCAAGGGGGAGGCAAACCTAAGGCCATACATTGACCAGAGAAAGAACAGTTACAGGGAGCCTGTTTCACCCTTTCCTGCCAGAAAGATTATGTGTAAGAGCTTTGAAATGAAGAACTTGTGCCTGTCTTTTGCTTTTTTCCTCCTCCCTCCCAATCCCTTTTCCTTTAGTATCATATCTTTTAGATTGTAAGCCTGAGGACAGGGACTATTTTATTATTAATCTGTGTAAGCTGCTCTAGGAGCCCTTTTTTTGCTGAAGAGAGGGGTAAAAATGCTGTAAATAAATAAATAAATAAAATATTTATAGTAAACCCGTTGAAATGACTGGGTCTTAAGTTAGATTAACATTGGATACAACCCATAATAATACTGCACTGAGGCAAGCTTAGGCTGATGCCCATTGTTTGCACTCCATGGTGTGTCATGTTACATACTGCTATGAGCCCAAACAAGATTTGCATTAGGATAAAGGAACAAAGCATGTCAAAATAAAACAATAATGTAACTTTATACTTTTCTTTTTGGATCATTTTGCATTTTCTTTATTTCTTTTAATGGTTTTATTTTTGCCCATGGAATATACACACATGCATAGATGGCTAGTTGATACATTGGCAGAATGGGAAAAAAGTAAAATAGAACTTATAAACTACCTTATTTTTTACTGCATCCTGTAGTTTGTCTTCATAATCTTCCTTAAATAATGTGTCTTCATAAGCGTCCTTGAATATTGCATCTTCAAGAGTGGTCAAGCCATGGTCATAAAACGGGGCTGAGTTTTGTTGATTAGGTGGTGCTAACTTCACCAAGGGCATTAGAAAACTGAAGAAGAGACTAAACTTCTGCAAAGTCTTCATTTCAACAAATCAGGCTTATATTGAGCTGGAAGGAGACGGGAGAATGATTTCTTTGTTACTGCAAATAAAAAAGCAATCTGTCAAAACAATATTTAAAGCCTAGAAGACTACTTGGCAGTGACTTTCTAATGCTCAAGGAACATGGAAAAATTATTTAACTCTTAGTGTTCTTTATTTAAATACTTCTAATGTTTAAAGAGTTGGTAATGTACGGTATAGCAAAAAAAAAAAAAATCAAAAACAACTTATTTCAGATTATTATGTTTTGTGAGTATGAGCGTTGAGTAGAAATATTTGCAAAACATTTTTTCAGGTCTGGTATGTATAGTGAAGAAATAGTTAAAAAAGGAACAGGGCTGAGCCCAGCCCCAGAGTGAAAATATTTTTCATTGTCTTAAAGAACTGTTTTGCAGAGCAAATTAGGCTTTTAAATGTAATACAAAGAAATAAAAATACATTTTAAATATCAAAAATAACATGCATACAACTGAAGAAAAGTACTACAATTGCACATCTAATCTAGATGCCATATAATCAAAATACTTTTACATTAACTGAAAACAATTTGACATATATTAAGATAATTTCTTCGAAAGCAATACCTACCGTTTTTGCTGATTGAGATCTTGTGTGACTTTTTCAATATAGCTTTCTGTGCATTAATTCCAAATGGCCAGAGAATGGTGAAGTTTTGGATTATTTTCAACAGACTGAAATACTACTACTACAAAAATTGACAACCCTCCAAAGCACTTTCTGTGGGGTAAAGAGGGCTCTGTCAGCATGCAGTCTTGTATGCAAAGTAATTATAAATGATAAATCAGTCTTGCTCAGCTAATTTGTTGGAACAGATCCAGCTTAATATGTTGATCAAGTTGCTTTTTATCGTTTAAAGCTTTTACTGGACCAACTGCAGTTTCATGCAATAAAGACTGAGCAAAGTCATGTGCTTTTCATTTAGTGTAGCGTTTAATAGGAAACAAAGAAGCTGACTTCCGTTTTAGATGAAACGTATGCATTCCACTTTTTGTGCAATAAAAGGTTGTAACTCAAGATACACACAGAGAAAGTCAAGGTTTACATTTGCAGCATATCCCTTTAAACATGAATTTGTAGACACTGTTTTCTGTTGACCATCTCGAGCTCTTTCTTCAGCAATGTTAGGGTTAACTACTTCTAATTTTTGGAATGCTGACTAGCATTCCAACTTTAATAGCTCATTATAGAAAACACTGTGATGTGCATTCATTGAGAGTGGAACATGTGGCAGAAGAAGGTTTGCATATGAGGGCATTTCATTAAAAACTTAGACTTCTGTCCTGTTATGAAATATGTTTCCAATATTTCATACCTCTTAAAAGAGTTCTCATTGTTTTATACATAGGCAGTGAAGACAGACAGAATCTGTATGTATAAACAGCATTTAATGTTGAAGGGTGTAACTAGTTAAACTGATTTGCTGATTTTACTTTTAGCTGGGTCACCAGACAAAAGATGTACCAGCTGAATACCGTATTTTACTTTGGAGGTATTTTTTTTCTTAAGCCAAAAGCTATGCTGTTGTAGAATGTTTATTGCCCCCACAAAAGCCAAGGTTCAGAAACCAGCTGTTTGTTCTGGAAGCCTGTCTCAGTTGGAGTTGGATGCTTTGGTTTAATACGTCTGCTGGTTTACAATCTGTGCTTATGGTTCTTCATTTTGAAACTTAATCTATTTTGAACATAACAGTTTCCCCTGAATTAACTGTGCAGATAGAGAATAATTGTTGTAAATGCGAAACTGAAATCATTGCACATTGTCAATGAGCCAGTGTGGTATAGTGGCTGGAGTTTTGGACCGGGCCTGGGAAGATCCAGGTTCAGGTCCCCACTTGGTCATGAAACTTACCAGGTGACTTTGGGCCCATCACTGACTCTCAACCTATCTCACAGGGTTGCTGTGAGGATAAAGTGGGAGGAGGAGGATTATGTATACCATCTTGGGCTCCTTGGAGAAAAAGGCAGGATATACCGTATTTTTCGCTCCATAAGACGCACTTCCCCCCCACCCCCAAAAAAAACTAGGTGGAAATGTCTGTGCGTCCTATGGAGTGAATACAGTAAAAAAAAATATTTTTATTTTTTATTTTTTTACTTTCCTCTGCTGGTCCGGAAGAGCGGAGGACTCCTGGGCAGGGCGGGGGAAGTCCCTGCCTCTCAGCTGATTCCCCGCGGAACAGCTGATTTTTAATTTTATTTTTTAAAATTTTTAATTTTTTTTTTTTTAATTTCCTCTGCTGGTCCGGAAGAGCGGAGGACTCTTGGGCAGGGCAGGGGAAGCCCCTGCCTCTCAGCTGATTCCCCTGTGGAACAGCTGATTTTTTAAAAAATAAAATAATAATAATAATAATTATTATTATTATTTTAAAAAAATTATTTTATTTTTTACTTTCTTCTGTTGGTCCGGAAGAGCGGAGGACTCCTGGGCAGGGCAGGGGAAGCCCCCACCTCTCAGCTGATTCCCCGTGGAACAGCTGATTTTAAAAAAATATTATTATTATTATTATTATTATTATTATTATTATTACTGTATTTTTTTATTACTTTTTTTTTACTTTCCTCTGCTGGTCCGGAAGAGCAGAGAACTCCTGGGCAGGGTGGGGGAAGCCCCCGCCTCTCAGCTGATTCTCCGTGGAACAGCTGATTTTTATTTATTTTTTTTAAATATTATTATTATTATTATGTACTTTCCTCTGCTGGTCCAGAAGAGCGGAGGACTCCTGGGCAGGGCGGGGGAAGCCCCCGCCGCTCAGCTGATTCCCCGCGGAACAGCTGATTTAAAAAATATATTTTTTTTTTGGGTACCATACGGTAAGTGCGTCTTATGGTCCAGTGCGTCTTACGGCGCGAAAAATACGGTAAATATTAATAAATAATAAATAATGATAAAAATATGAAGTACTCCAACCTATTTTTGCTTTTGGCTATTAATGCATGGATGTTAATACATGAAAAGATTTTTAGAGTTCTCTAGGGCAAATTGCTTCTGTGATTTGTTCTATCTTCTGTTAATAAATCCAGTGATTTATTGATGATGGCCCTCCCGTTCTTTATGCCATTCTTCCAGTTCAACCTAATGTATGGAAAGTCCAAAATAAACATGATGGATTGCGTCCAAAGCAGTACTCATGCAAGTTGAATTCCCCACCCCATCTTCCCTATTGCAGATGCTCTGCACCGCTCAGACCCTCTTCTGAGGGTCAGGAGACCTTCAGGAGAGGCCCAGGATGTGGGGTTAGAGAAGTGAATTGAGGGAACTCAGCAGATGTAGCTCCCACCTGTTCAAGCAGCCTCTGCCCAATTTCCCCCCACTTTACATATCAGACCTTTCCTGACTCTTAGGAAAGACTTTTCAGGGGACTGCAGGGGCACAACTTTGTATGCAACCCACGGTGTCTGAGATATTGAAGTGAAATTGAGTCTGGTGTGATCCAGGTACTACAGAAGCATCCTTTGACAGTGTTTTGACTGTGATCTGCTGAGGTTTTATTTCCTTGGGTGTTGGCAGGTAGACTGTAGATTGAATGGGAAAGCTCTTCTCAAATTTGTAGGCAGCAGCTTGTGACTGAATAAGGCCCCATCCAGGGCAAATGGCTCCCCATCCATTTTCTTCAGAAGTTTAACTGCCTAGGGAAGAAGCCAAAGCCTACCCTTCATTACTTAGTTACTGCTTCACTGTGTATTGTACGTAGTAGTTTGATCATACCCTTGTATATTGCCCTGGTATCTGCAAGTATGAAAGGCAGTTTAAAAATATTTTTAAGAAACAAATACCCCAGTAATTTCAAAAGTGTGTGCCAGCCAGGACACACTAGTGTTCTGCAAGAGAACTGCTGTTGTGTGTTAGTGAAGAATACATTCCATTGCTCCTGTGAACCCAAAAGGTAATCTGCTGTCCCTTTGTGATTCATTGTTCTGGCCTAGCCTCTTTCAAATCAGCCTCTGCTGGGGGCATGTGCCTCTGCCACATCTCTGAAGTTACTCGATATGATTGGATCATTCAGTTTCTTCTGATGCAGTAGAGATGCAGTGGAATTACCTGCTGCTAAAGGAAGCTGTCTGGAGTGCTGCTGCATGAGTCACTCACTGCTCTCTTTATTGTCTTCAATTTACCTAGGTCAGTGACTCCTAAAACATCCTGAGGGCAGGCTTCCTTGATGGCTGAGCAAGTTGCTGAGGAAAGAACTCTTCTGTATTTAAGATAAGACTAGTGTGTGGGACAACATGGCCTTGCTGGATATATCTTCCTACTGAGGGTGTATAATTCTTTGAAGCCACTTGCTTAATGGTCCCATCCTATGGTGTTGAGTGGCCATTTCTTAGGGGTGCTGAAGTGTCTGCTCTGGAGAGGTATTCAAGTCTTATGTAGATGGGGCTGATATGCAAGAGCATTGACAAACCTGGTGATGCTTCTTGCCTTCCCCCCTGGGGTGATTCTATGCAGATGTTGTTTGTCCCCTTTGGCATCTGTGGAGACTGGCTGTCTCCCCCCCCTCTCCTTCCCCCCTCCTTGGTGAGTGTGTGTGTGTGTCAGGCAGGGGGCTTAGGTTGGCTTTCTCCACACCTACTTTAAAAGGGGTGCATTTTTTCCAGCCATAAGAGAGAAGACTGCCCCTAATTTGAATTCTGGTTTAGGATACACTGTAGTAGTCGGTATAATAAGTAGGATCAGTCTTTTACTGTGCCTGTAACTTGGGTGCCTTCCTAGCAGCCTGTCTCTCCATTTTGCTTCTGGCTTGATATTTTTCTACCTCCTTTTATTACTTTGTGGGGAGTTCTGGAAGTTCCTGGGAAGATGACATAGTGGTGGTAGTGTTACATTTCGTATTTTCACCTGGCTGCAGCAGATCCCACTCTGTTGGCTGGGTGAGATACCAGCTGCCTTTTGGCTCCTCCAGTCCATCAGCTGTCATTTGTCAACAGCCATTCCAGCTGGCTGCTGCAGGGAGAGAGAGAGATAGTGGCTTGGGTAAGAGAGCAGTTGCTTGCCATTTAGCTCCTCCCCTCCTTGAACTGCTTCATAGATTTCATAGATATAGAGTTGGAAGGAGCCTACAAGGCTATCCCCCCCTGCTCAATGCAGGAAACTAGAGGAGGGGTCTCCCATCCAAGTAATAACCAGGCCTGACCCTGCTTAGCTTTCCTCACTCAGACAAGCTGAGCCAGCATAAGCCACAGGCCTATATTCCATTCATGCTGGTCATTTTAAGAACAGCTGTGTACAATTAAGAATTGGGGGCTGTGTTTCCTTGTTTTCCTCTTTTCTTATCCCTTTTTATCAAGGCTTATAAAGATACATGAAGGCCTGGAAAAAACTAGGGAAGGGGAGATTTAAAAAATATATATTTAGAACTTGATTTCCCCCCCAGAACAAAAAAAGTATCGGGAGGGGGGATTTTCTGGATCTTTTCCCAATCCCCCCCCCTTTCCCTCTCTGAACCTTCACTGTCTTATTTCTAAGTTGTGTACAGCACTTACTAAATGTTAGGTACTCTATAAATAATGATTAATAATATTTCTGTGGAGAGAAAGCCTACCTACTTCAAGATTGGAGAGTGAAACTTAGCAAATGGTAGCAACAAGTAACAGGAGAGAGCTGTTCTCTTATTGCCCTGTCTGTTTGCTTCCCAGGGGCATTTGGCTGGTTATTCGTAGAGACGGAATGCTGAACTAGATAGACCTTTGCTCTGATCCAGAAAGGCATTAGGAAGCTTTCCTTGTAAATCACAAGGAAAGAAACAGGCAGTCTGCTGGCTACCAAAAGCAAGAGGGGTGGAAAGGGACCTTTCTTCATATCCAGTAGCCTTTCAGATATGGGACATCAAAACTAAATTCACTCCATGCAGGAACATCATGACCAGATAAAGTACAGTCTACAGAGTTCCTGGCCTGGTGTGTCCACTCCATATTTATTGAAATGTTTCTTTCATTCACACTTTCATCATCATCATCATCATCATCATCAGGCGATCACTCGTGACTGAGTAAGATTGTCTTCCAGGATAAAAATTACAAAAAAGGAGATTTTAAAAGGAGGAAATTCTAAAGAAAAATTGTGTAGACTCTAGCGATGGGTCCGTAAGTGACTGTGGAGGCCAATTCTAGATCCACACAGCTTCCCACAGTGAGGACACAGGTTACCAGATGGAAGATGGTCCTGTAAAGGATTCGTTTGACCTGTTTTTCGCTTAGCACGTTTCTCCCTTTCACCTTGCACTCGGGCTTCTTCAAAGTCCATGGAACCTTTGTGAAAGGCCAACCTCCAGTTAGATCGTTCATGGGCCAGAGCTTCCCAGTTTTCGATGTTTATATTGCATTTTTTTTGGATTAGCCTTATGAACATCTTTAAACCTCTTATATTGACCACCGATATTCCGCTTTCCATCCTTGAGTTGGGAATAAAGTAACTGCTTTGGGAGACGGCAGTCAGGCATTCGAACAACATGACCGGTCCACTGAAGTTGGCATTGAAGGATCATTTTTTCAACGCTAGTAGTCTTTGCTTCTTCCAGTACACTGACATTTGTTCGCCTATCTTCCCAAGTAATTCGCAGGATTTTCTGGAGGCATCTTTGATGAAATCTTTCAAGGAGGTGGAAAGTGACGTTTATAGACAGTCCATGTTTCGCAGGCATACAATAAAGTTGGTAATACAATGGCTTCATAAACCAGTGTTTTGGTCTTCTTACAAATATCCCGATCCTTGAACACTCTATGTTTCATTTGAGAAAACGCAGCACTTGCGGAGCTCAAACGATGCTGGATTTCACTGTCGATGTTAGCTGTAACAGAAAGATAGCTGCAGAAAATAGAGAAAATGATCGACATTTTCCAGTATTGTCCCACCAAGCTGGATAGATGGCATCACCGAAGGGTTAGCTTGCACTTGCTGATGAAGCACTTTGGGTTTTTTGATGTTAAGTGAGCGACCAAGTTTTTCGTATGCTTCTGCAAAAGCATTTAGGATAGTTTGGAGATCATCCTCTGAATGTGCGGAGACCACATTATCATCAGCATACTGAAGTTCCACAACGGAGGTTGTAATTACCTTAATTTTTGCTTTCAGCCTGCTGAGATTAAAAAGCTTTCCATCTGTTCGATATATGATTTCCACACCAGTGGGAAGTTTCTCCTTGACAAAATGTAAAATCATGGCGATGAAAATAGCAAATAATGTTGGGGCAATAACACATCCCTGTTTAACACCTGATCCCACTTTAAATGGAGCACCATGAGAGCTGCTGTTGTCCAAAACCATTGCCGTCATGTTGTCATGGAGAAGTCGCAAGATATTCACAATTTTATTGGGGCATCCAATTTTCATAAGGATAGTCCAGAGAGCTGTTCGGTCTACAGTATCAAAGGCCTTAGCAAGATCAATAAATGCCATATAAAGGGGTTGATTTTGCTCCCGGCATTTTTCTTGGAGCTGACGTGCAGTAAAAATCATGTCTACTGTCCCTCTAGAGGGGCGGAAACCATATTGAGTTTCAGGGAAATCTCTTCTGAAATAGATAGAAGACGGTTTGTGAGAATCCTAGCAAATATTTTACCTGCGGTAGCTAAGAGAAAAATGCCCCGATAGTTTCCACAGTCTGTTCTATCATCCTTCTTAAAGAGGGTGATAATTATGGCATCCCTGAAGTCTTCTAGGATCTCTTCTCTTATCCAGATTTTTTCGATGAGTTTATGAAGATGTTGTACAAGTTCTGGGGGCCCTTCTTTAAAGATTTCAGCAGGAATCCTATCTGGTCCACTAGCTTTGTTATTCTTCATTTGATTAATGGCTTTTTTTTACTTCATCCAAAGTGGGGAGTATTGCAAGTTCCTCTCTAATTTGTTTTTGTGGGATTTGTGAAAAAAATCTCATTATCCACCTTATATTTACGATTTAAAAGGTCATAATAATGCTCTTTCCAATGCAGTGCGATAGACTCTTTGTCTTTTAAGAGTTTGGTGCCATCTTTTGATTGTAAAGGGTTTGTACCATAGGTTTTTGGTCCATAAATGGCCCTTGTGGCCTTAAAAAAGCCCCGTGCATCATGAGATTCTGCAAGTTGTTAAATTTCTTCAGCTTTCTTTTTCCACCAAGCGTTCTTAAGTTCTCTTGTTCTTCTTTGGACTTCAGCCTTTGCACTGGTGTAGATTTTTTTCTTGGCAGCGCAGTTAATATCATTTTGCCATATTTGGAAGGCTTTCCTTTTTTGGTCAATTATATATTTAATCTCATTATCATTTTCATCAAACCAATCCTGATGTTTCTTAGTTTCATATCTAATAGTTTGTTCACAAGCTGCAGTAATGGAGGTTTTCAGCTTAGACCAATGGTCCTCAATGTTGTCCGGAGGTTCCGTAGGTAGATGTTCCTTAAGAAGTGATTGAAGATGAGTTTGCTTAATAGGATCTTGAAGGGCGTGGATGTTCATTTTACACCTTGGTTTCCTTCCTTGAAGCCTACGTTGGGAAGCAATGTTGATAACCATAGTGGACCGGATTAGTCGGTGGTCTGTCCAGCAGTCGTCAGCACTCACCATGGCCCTAGTAAGAAGTACATCGTGGCGATCTCTAACACGGACAATTACATAATCCAGAAGATACCAGTGCTATGACCGTGGGTGCTGCCATGATGTTTTATACTTACTCTTTTGTCGAAAGAGCGTGTTTGTAATAGTGAGATTATGCTCTGCACATATAGACAAAAGTAAGAGTCCGTTCGGGTTGCTATTACCAACTCCGTCTTTTCCAATAGTTTCTGGCCATAAATCAAATTCACGCCCAACTCTTGCGTTAAAATCGCCCAGGAGAATAATTTTATCCTCCTTAGGTATCTCTGACAGGAGAGTGTCCAACTGGGTATAAAAACTTTCCTTGATGTCATCATCAGCATCTAATGTTGGCGCATAAGCGCTCAAAATAGTTACCTGTTGGTTATTGGCGAGCTTTAATCGAAGAGTTATCAGGCGTTCGTTAATGCCAGTAGGAACTTCTGACAAAGAGTTCACTAGCTCATTTTTGATGGCAAAGCCTACTCCATGTATTCGTTGGTCCTGCTCAGGTAGTCCTTTCCAGAAGAAGGTATAACCTCCTTTTTCTTCCTTCAACTGTCCCTCTGCTGCCCTTCGAGTTTCTTGAAGTGCTGCTATGTCAATTTTAAACCGTCTCAGCTCCCTTGCAATAATAGCAGTCCTACGCTCAGGGCGTTCACTATCTATGTTATCCAACAATATCCGTATATTCCATGTTCCAAAATTCAAACCTCTTTTTCAGCCGCTAAAAATGGTGACCCCACTGGACGCGGTAATCCAGTCAGGGGAGAAACAGGTAGACTATGTTTAGGGCACCTTTTCTAGCCCCCTCCCCATACTGGGGTGAGCAGAGTGGATCCTAAATAGGGCTGCTCAGTCATGGATACAGCTGCCGAGCTGCTCGACTACCTCGTTCCTTGAACAGGGTGACTGAGTCTGCATCCACCGCCCATGTGCTGGTCCATGACTAGGGGCTTCCAGATTCACAGTCCTGCCCCCGTCGCCATTCATCATTCGCCATGGGACTTTTTTTTGGTTGGTGGGTTGGGTTGGGTTGGGTTGGAAGACGCCTGTGCGTGAAACTGTTTTTTGTGGGGAGATCGGTGCACAACGAATCACCACACAAACTTGACAGAGTACGGCAAAGATCCAATGGCATGGTTACCATGACGATTGGAAAACCATTCTCTGCTGCAGCCTTCATCCGCCTTCACAGCCATTGTAATTTAGGTTTAATTATCTTCCGCCTGTTCTGCCATTGAGGACTTTATGTTTTGGATCGTTCTTTGTCTGGTTCCTCTCCCCGGACCTTACCGCCATGGGTGACCCTACTGGGAGTATATAGCTCCCGATGGCATTGCTCACAGGGTTCATCGGAACACGCAAGCCCACTCACCACTTCAAGGTGACGATCCGGCGAGATGGGTTCACACTTTACAGTGTTTACCACAGCACACATCGCAAAAACTACTGCCATGTAAAATGTGAATTGTCCCTTAATTGTATATACTGGATGAGGATACATTGCAGCACCACAAAAGTTGTAGAGAAGGGGTTAACTGTAAACACATTTACCTGAACATAAGAGATGAAACATTCAGAATGTTGCAATTTTGTGGAGGCGATATCACTTCATAATGGAGTCAGGACATCACACACTTAAATATTCTTTCCCGTTAAACAAAAAACACACACACACTCTTCCCATGGTAAGCTAACCTGTCAAGGAGAAAAGTTCTAGTCTTCCCCTTCCCCAAATGGCTAGCTTTCTGTGGAGAGAAAGCCTGACAGAGCATACACTTTGCCCCACATTCTAATCTCCGCCCGAGGCAGCAGAGCCCAGTCCAGAACACATTTACATACCGATGGTTTCCCCCAAGCACCCTCAATGGTTTGCCAAGCACCCTCAATCACACTTCTGAGCACCGGTGATGGGCCATGGGCAAGGTGGCGCCGAAATCATTGCACCCCCTCCTGCCTGGCCGGACTGATTTGTCCTGTCAGCAGAGGGAGGGGTCGGGATCAAGGGGGGTGAGATGGAGGGTAAAAGAAGCAGCCAAGGCTTCTGGAGGTTGTTGGAAGCAAGGTGCCAGGAAGCATGGAACGGGTCACTGGCTCAGGCCAGCCCAGACGTTCAACCCCCAAGCAGAGTGCCTGGGTACAGTTCTGTACGTCTGTTCCAATTGTTAGTTTTAGACTAAGCTAAGTTCTTCGGTGTTAGCTAGAATAGTGTAGACTCTTTGTTGTTTTGTAGTTCTGACTGTGTGTAACAAGCTACTTCCTCTTGTCAAATTCAATTCCCTTATCTCCCCTTTCCAATTTGTCTTGTTTACCCTTCAATAAAGTTGCTTTCACTTTAGGCCGAAGCATAGTTTCACTTTGACTCGGTGCTAAATTCCTGTGTTCATGACCTGAACTGAACCGGGGATCGCAAGCGGGAGCCCTGAGCTGTCAAAAATAGCCATGGCGCTCCCGTTCTTCCGGAAAAGGACTGGTGGCGGTCCTTCACACTTTCCATACGCAGAAGCTTTTTCACTAGGAAAATACTGAAATAGGTAAAACACTGCATTTTGAAATGGTACAATGACAGGAAAACTTATCCCATGCTTTTTGTTCCCTGTACATCATCACATCAATAAGAATAGAAATAAAGGATGCTTGTAGAAGCTTTATCTCCATGCTCATGATGGCTAATAACCAATTAATTAAAGCTGAATTAAATCTGGGATTTTAGAAATTGCCTTGATTTACTAGCTACTATGCTGAAGGGGGTGCCATATATGCTGCTTGGTGCAAGGGTGAAATAAAAATAAATATATAATTTGAATGGTGTGTTTTAATGCACTTGTGGAGAAAGCCTGAACACACACACGCAGTGACACGAACCCTGACCCAGTTTTCCCCTTGGTAACCACAAGTAGTTTTCCCCTGGCAACCCCTGTCTGCATAATCCCCACCGGGGGACAGGAGATGCAGGACTGGCCAGACAGGTAACACGCATATCCTCAATGGGGCACATCGGCCCGAATCCACAAGAAGAAACATGGACCATCACGAAGGGCAGGACAGTCTCAAAGAGCTGCTAAGTATTCTCAGAGGGCATGATAAGCCCAAAGGCGCCATCTGTTTCCCGGGCAGGAATCAGCCCAGCTGATCACCCAGGGGCGGGGAGGGGGCGTGCAGGGTAGAAAACCCCCCTGCCTTCTCCACGGAGGTTGTTGGGAACACGGGCGGGTGAACACCTTCCAAAGCCAGCACCGGCTGGGTCAAGCAGTTCTCTTCCCTGAGCACGGCGGCTCAGAGCCAGGCTAGAAGTGGGGAGTCGTAGAGTCTCTGGTCTAAGGATACCTCATTGCTACAGTACGCTAGCCTGGGAACCAATTCATTCAAGATATCTGAGGTCACGACCAGGTCTTGTTTATGTTATAGTATTCCTAGAAGTCTATTAGTTCTGCTCCATTAACCTGTAGTAAATAAAGCGTCTATTCTTGACTGTGAATGGACTCGTGTGCTTTTTAGCTTGCGGTTGAGTTTTAATCGCTAAATATCCCCTTGACGGGCTATATCTCAGTGCCGGTTAACCCAGTTAAGCGCCGAACTCAGCGCAGAAGACCTGGTTGCTGGTCTTCCACAGCACTAATATCAACAGTAATGTTCTTTCCCCATTAAAATCTGCAACATCCATCCACATGGTCAAGGGAAAATATGGCCCTGTGCCATTGAAAGCTAATGGGGGAAGGGAGACAGTTTCTGAGTTAATTTTTAAGATTTTTAAGTTTTGGGAGTACAACTCTGTTTTAGTGCACCAACAGAAATTTGAAAAGACAGTTTTGTGAGAAAAACCTGAGAGAAGGGTGTGGGATCTTTCAAACTCTTCTTGTTACCATGGGGGTTGCTGCTGTGGCTGCTTCCTCCTATAGCTCCAAGGGTAAGAATATAAGAAGATCCATGCCAGGTCAGACCAAAGGCCTGTCTAGTCCAGCATTCTGTTCACACAGTGCCAACCGGGTACCTGTGGGAAGCCCAGAAGCAGGACATGAGTGTAATAGCACCCTTCCACTCATGTTCCCCAGCAACTGATATACAGAGGCATATTGCCTCTGAATCTGGAGTAGTAATTATTGATAGCCTTATTCTCCATGAAATTATCTAATCCCCTTTTAAAGCCACCCAAGAGTAGATTCTAAGCTGAGATTTCCTTTGCTCTTCTCAGTCCAGGCAAGCTGTCAAATACGTGAAAGTGTTTTGTGCAGGAGCATGCATGTCAAGTACTGGGTATGACTGAGGCACTAAACAGGCTGTATCACACTTCTGACCAGTATCCTGAGGTTATATAAGTCAGAGGTCCACAACCTTTTTGGACCCGTGAGCACATTTGGGAATGTTAGAAACTATTGTGGGCTCCATTATAAAATGGCTCCCATAGAGGGTGTGGCTAGTGACATAATGGCTGCCATGCAGGCCTGGCTAGTCAAAAGACAAGTAATTCACCCAAGTAACGGAGTAGAAGCAGAGGAACTCCAAAGCCAATCCACATATTTAACCCCACAGAAGCACAACAAAATACCCATTTAAGATTGCAATCCTATGCATGTTTACATGGAACTCAATGAGAATTACTTCTGAGTTGACCTACATAGGATTGCTCTTATCCTATTCACAAACAACTTTCCCCAGCTCCAAAGGAAAGGAAAATGCCTCTAGCCCCAAAAGGAAAGGAAAAGTTTTCACAACCTCTACCCCAGGCTCACCATACCATTACCCACCTGATGCTCCTACTTCCTGCGGCATCATAGTCCCTACCGAGGAAGGTGCTCTGCCTGTGTGTGACTGAGAGAAGAGGCTGGGAAGGGAGAGAAATTGAGCAAGTTTAGGGACTGGGAAGGGGAAATAGTGAGGGAAAGAGCTGTTGGAATATGCGATGAGAAGTTGTCAACTCTGCAGGGAGGGTTTTTTAAGTTGACTGCCCAGTAAAGGGTTAAGATAGGCTGTTATAGGCTAGTTAAAGTCAGAAATCAAGCTTCTCTGAAAAGTCAGGGGGCAGAGTTCAGTGGACTGAACCACTTGATTGTAGCTGGGGAGGGAATTCTGGATGCTGCCTAGCAACAGGTTGGAGTTCCTGTCTATAATTCTCTGACAGACTAGTCCTACCCTTAACTCACTTAACGGAAGCTTGCTAGGGTTTAGCAAAGAGACTTGACCTGTTTTTCCTTTCCTCACAGGATAAATAGCATTTAAGAAACTGCACTTACAAAGTCTGCAACCATCAAGCTTATAGTACCTTAAAAATCTTACATTACTGTTATTTGTTTTAAAAGTATCTACTTAGAAATAAGCCCTGCATGTGTGTGTTTGGGTGAAGTCTGCTGCTGCTATTGTGCTCTGCCATCAAGAGCAAGGCTAGGAGGGGAGAGAATTAGCAAGGTAAATAGGTGGGGAGAGAGAAATAGCATGGCTAGAGGCTGGGAGTGAGGGAGAAATAGCAAGGCAAAGTGGTAGTGGGGAGAGAGATAGCAAGGCAGGCTGGGAGTGGGAAGAGAGCAAAGGCAAAAGGCCTGTGTGTACAGAAGAAGATTGGGCAGGGCCAGGAAGCAATTTCTTCCTTCTTGCCCAACCGCTGATCAGGAACAGGAAGGAAAACTTGGCATTCTAACATTTTTCATGGTTTTTTATATAAAAATTTTTTTTGAAGGAGCAGGGGGGTGGAAAGCTTCATGGGTGTCTTGGAGGTCCCCGTGGGTGCACTGGCACCCGTGGGCACTGCTTTGGGGACCCCTGACGTAAGTGCTAAACTAGCTATGCACAATCATTGCATAGTAGGCTCAATTAGCTTATTGCTTTGGGATGCTTTAACACAGAAAATGTCTCTGTAGAAGAGCTGGGGATTTGGTGTGAATCAGACCTTCCCAGTGTTCAATGTTTGAGCTGCAATCTGCTTCACAGTTACTTGGGAGTAAGTGCCATGGAACGCAGTAGGACTCACTTCTGAGTAGACATGCTGTTAATTTATTAATTTATTTGTTAATTTAATTTGCTGTTAATTTGTTAATCAGGCTGTTAATTTGGGGATATCCACTTTATAGCCTGTTCTTAGGCATATTTACGCAGAAGTAAGTCCCACTCAATTCATATGTGCATAGTATAGGGCTGCAGCCTTAGTTAGTTGATAGAAATAGTTCATAGAAATTAAGCAAGAGTAGTCACCTACCACAAGCTTATTCTGGGAAGTTGAACATGAGTGAGGGGTAGCAGTTGCAACCTGCCCTAACAATGGCACCATTTCGTTCAATTTGTGCTTTTGTACATTGGAGAAAGTGGCATCTCAGTAGTGATTTACCTATCCACACTGGACAGGCTGGCATTGCAATTGCATTAAAAAACAGAAAAATTGCCACAAATTAGGTGTGAACAAAAAAAAACAAGAGGATAACTCAGAAAATACTGGAGTGCAATAGGCTGTCAACAATGTTGTGTGGATGCTCCGCAGTAGAGCGAGTGAACGGGGGATAGCAATTCTAGAGAACAGGGCTAGTGTGGAAGCATTCTAGATTCCAGTTTAGAAAGCTTAATTTTAAAGATCTGGAATGATGAGCAATGGTAGTGCAGAGAAATTGATCAGGAGTAACGAACATAGACTGAAATGTCAGCTACAGAAGAGGTTATCAGTTAATGGAAATGAGTTGCCAAATCAATAGAACCAAGATGCTATCTAAAAAGCTTCATAGCCACCCCTGATGCCTTTTACTGACCTAATATTTTATAGCATTTTATTATGCTATACATGTCAACTTATGCCATAAATGGGGCCTGCGATATAGAATCAAAAGCAGCCCTCAGATTGACAAAGGCTGCAAAAAGGGAGTGATGAGGAGGTCGCGTATACTTTTCCCTTACGTAATTTAGGAGGAAACAATGATCAACTGTTGATCTGCCCTGTCGAAATCCAGCTTGTTCTTCAGCCAGAAAGTTTTGGGAAGACACCCAGGAATCCAGCTTGTCCAGAAGGTGCCTCACATAAAGTTTATTAATTACATCCAGGAGACTTATTGGATGGTAGTTCTTTGGGTGAGATCTGGGGTCCTCCTTGTGAATAGGGACCACTTTTGCCATGACCAGTTGCCAGAATAGTACCCATTTTTATCAATGAGTGTAAACAAGGCAGCCAAAACTGGTATCCACCAATCTGCTCGATCCATCAGGAGATCAGGTGGAATCCTGTTGATCCCAGGGGCCTTCCCCCTTTTAAGTTTCTTAAGTAGTGTTGCAATTTCATCGCATTAGACTGAGGGTCAATCTGGAAGGTCCAAATCAGCCTCCAGTGTTAGCAACAGGCCAGCAGCTTCGTCATAAAAGAGGGAGCATAAATACTTCTCCCATTCATACATTGAGATGGCATTATCGTTACAAGGGTCTCCGACGCATCTTCTAGTGGCTATAACATGCCAGAATTTAGTCCTGTCCTTACACCCAAGAGCATGGATGGGATCCGGGGGGTCCCCAGCCTGCCAAGGACAGCCAGCAGGATGTTACCGTACTAGATGCTATTTGAGGGCAGGGCCCCTTATTCCAAATTCTAAGGGCTCCCCACACAGGATGTGTATTATTCCCCCACCTCCCCCGGGGTTACATCTAGTACACCTTTTGTGCTAGCGAAAAGCTATATAAAAAGGATTGTTTCCATCTTGGCAAGCAAGAAAAAGCTGGATGACTTGCCTTGTATAGGATGCTGTTTTAGCTGGCTGCACCGCCCATGCTGGTCCCGTCGCGTCACTTCTGGCGCGGCGGAAGTGACGCAACAGGACCCTGCTCCGTCGCGCTGGACCCCCGCGCTATGTTTTTGGCGGGGGAAACCAGGGCAACAGGGCTGTTTAAGCCCTGTTGCCCTGGTTTTCCCCGCCAAAAACATAACACGGGTTCAGCGCGACGGAGCAGCCAGATGTGATGCGACCGGCGGTGGCTCCAGCGGCGGCAAAGTTTGTGGCGGGCGCGGGCGGCCTTGTCCCGCTCCGCACAGGAGTCCTCCTCTCTTCCGCCGGCATATGTTAAAACTGACCTTGGTAAAGAGAAATAAGCCGTTTAAAATTTGTTTATTAGCTTTGAAATTTTAATTAATAATAATTTTAAATAATAATAATAATTAATAAACTTTTAACGATAGTGTACTTATTTGGTTTCATTTGAACGTTTATTTTTTTTTCCAATTATGAGCACTGAATGTTTCTTTTAACAATTGTTTCTTTTAATTATGTGTCTTGTTTGTTTTATGGGTGTGTGTAACAGCCTGGTTAGCTAATGCATAAATAAACTTGAACTTGAATATGTTAACATTTAACTTAAAATCTGTGACCAACACAGGTAATTGAAGATATGTGGTTTGATATTATAAGAAATACTGGACTGTCTCCATGAAATAAGTATATAGCCCAGAATTTCCAAAATGCACTCATTAGTCCTGAACTATTTCCAGGGTGAACGTAACTCTGAAGTACATCTTTTGAAATGTTTCTTGTAAAGGACCACAGCCGGTCCTATGCGTGGGTTCGGGGCGGAAAGGGTTAACCGGAGCTGAGAAAACCCTTCCTACACAGCTCTCTGGCACTTAGGATGAAGCTGCGACCAATTTTGACAGTGGAATGGCGAATGAATGAACTTACTACACTGTTTATGGATAAACAGGTTTAATGAGGCGTAACAAAACAAACAGATAGCATTAAGAAGGCGCACGCACCTCCAATCACTTTTGCAGAATCGAGCAGAGACAGAGCAGTACAAGGGTTACCTTAAATCAACCAAGTTCCTCGAAAGCCGCAGCTTGCCAGCTATCGGAGTTCCAGCTTATTCACTGGGAGCTTCCTGGGGTTGAGTCTTTGAGTCCGGACCGGAGCCCTGGACGTCTGTGCAGCTTTGCACCCACCGACCAACAACAACCTGGGGCTTGAAGACCCACCGTTACCTCCTGCCTCACTCCCCCCCTCCCTCCTCACTCCCCCTCCCCTCTCACCTTCAGGGAAAACCGGTTTTCCCAGTTGCCTTCTCTGTGGCCTGGGTACTTGGCGGTACTTGGCAGTTCTTTGAGACTGCCCAGCACTTGGCGCCCCTCCTGTGCCCGAGGGTTGTTTTCCTGTCAGGCAGAAATGGGAGGAAGGAGCTACTGGGGGGGAATATGTAGGTGGCCCATGGAGGTGAATGTACATAGATGACCAGGCTACCCGGACGGACTGTTTCTGCCCTAGGCAGAGTCTTTGCTGATTGAGGTGGGAGGGGTTTGTCTGGGCTAGCTTTCTCTCCACATTTCCTATAGGCTGTTATGTGTGATTTGCAATTCAGAGCTTTAGAAAAAACTAAAATAAAGGGAAATGATTATGTATTTCAGTGGAATGTTAATATAAAACATCTGTTAAATGTTAAGAAATTTCTTTTTGTGAACTTGTATTGCTTCTTAAGTTTTTCAAGACAATGTCACAAAAATGGAATGTTCAGTATTTAGAAAAGCAGAACAAAGCACCTATTTTTTTTCCAGTGCAAAAGGAATCAAAACTAAATCCCACCCTTTAAGTGCATCAGTATTTATTGATATCCTGATTTAGTATAGAGGCAAGGCAATCTTTTAGAAGAAAACTGCTACATTTCTCAATTATATTGTACATTTATTTGTAAATGCTTAGATCTACCTTTCTAAACAATACATACTCAAACATTATTTGTTATCTAGTTGATTAAAATCCTTAACCCAATCTATGCATTTTACTGATGAGCATTAGCTTTGCAGAGCTAGCTGTTAGTTATAAAAATATGTATAAAGTAAAAATATTGAGTAAAAGACGGCATTATTAGGTGTTTTTCTTAAAATGACAATTATTCTGCTCTCTTGATGGCCCTGTATTTGTCACTGAATTGAGTGTAAGGCCAGTTCTGTTGGTTTGTTTTTCTGTGTTGTGATAAAAACATCAAACTTGTTGAGAGTGTTGATAGATTGGTGGACACTAATGCAGATTACATCATAGATACAGTTTATATTCTTTAGTAAAAATAACTCATCTATTAAATGCACTTGACACACTGTAAAAAGTTTATACTGCAAGTATATCTTCAAATTCAGCCTTAAGGATTTTGCTTTTTGATATTTTGTAGGCAAACAGTTCGCAGTTTACACTTCTGAGCTGGTGTACAGATAACATGATTAACCTAATATTTATGAAGTGGCAAAATGTGAATTCTGGTCAAAGGTATTGCTTTTGCGGATTTCAAATTATTTTGAATTCAAATTATTGAATTTCAAATAATTTCAAATTATTGTAACTGATTGACATAGATACATTTAAATATGAAAGTGGTCAGATGCATACTAATAGTGAAATACCAACATTTTCTTTTTTGGCTGCTGGATATTTCTAATTGGGCAAGTATGATAGCTAGAATCTTTTCATAATATTCAACCGGTATGGTTTGAAGCTTTGGGAAGTACTATTTCTGTGTGAATTGAAATTTGATATACAAACAGTAGCTGGTTCATGCTGCAAAATATGCTGACCTACTTCAGATGGCTTACAAGTTTATTTTCCAAATGATTCCATTTTCTCTTAAAATGGGCATTATGTCCAGTTATAAGGAAATACTTATCATATACTATTGCTGAATCTTATAATCACTTAATATAAGTAAGGATCAAGGTAGTCATCTTCTTCCCTTTCTCTGTGATCTTGATCATGATCACGATCATGATCATGATCTTGTTCTTCATGGTCATCTTCTGCTTCATCATACTCTTCTGGTGTTAGATATCTTCTGAATACTGGCGTTCTCAGCTGCGTTTGTTGGTTGGCACTAATTTTTTGTTCCCCGTAATAAATACTGCGTATATGTGGAAAGCAGAAGAAGGCATATGTGCTTATTGGGGCTGTGAGCTTATTTTGGTCCACTCGCATATAGGTTAAGTGGCTGAGATTCAGTGGATCAATAGAAGGGCACATTAGGGTAACATTTATAACTGTAAAAAAGACAAAAAGAAAGTGTTAAAAAGGTGGAAATACTGTTTTGCCATTATAAATGCAAAAATAGTACCCAATAATCTAGCTGATAAATTATTTTGTCATTGTTGATTCACTTAAATGGGACCCAAATTTAGCTTGTTCTAGCTTGTTGTACCTTAAAAAAGAGGTCTATGTTTTTGTTTTGTACTCTTTCTTTCTTTTTTTAAGACTACAGAGATTTCCATCTCTGTATTTGCTTCCCTTGTATCAGACAGAGCATCTGCCTAAGATCAGATATTTGCTGAGACTCTGAGACCATGGGAAATTTTCACTGGTCTACATCTATCCACCTCCTTTTTTTCTTTTTTTGCTCAGAACCCTATGTCAGGTTTTCTTGATGTAGAAAAACATAGATTTTCATTTATTATATTACCTTGCCCTAACTTCTTGAGGAAGAAATCGGCAGATGCTTCACCCTTATTGCCCTACCTTCCCTGCCATTTTATAAAGCTACAGGTTAAATGAAACATGATGCTAAATGCCTCATTAGCTGTCATGCCTGACCTCAGCAGCAGCTGAGATGATTCGTTGGATGAAGAGCTCGACCTGGCAGAGCCCTGTGGGGGCCCCTGATGCTAGTGAGATCCCAGGCACGTTGGACATTAGCAGAGAAGAGACATTGGGCCCTTCTACAGCAGGAGACTCTGAGGGAACCCCAGATGGGACCCCTGAGGACTGTTACTTGCCCATGGCAGCAGAGGAAGAAACTGAGTGCCCACTCAGCCCTTGAATGCGTCAGCTCCAGAAGGTGGAGGCACAGGCTGCCACATGGAGATGGAACAATATCTTACCTTCAGCTCCAATATGTTTTCCTGACCTTGCCTTGTGATTGAACCTCCGTGCTACTGACCTCTTGGACTCCTGCTTGACTCTGGTTTTTGGGCTGTGTTTCTGCTTGACTACTCTCCTGTGCGTTGACCATTGCCTGTATCTTGACCACTCCTGCTGTGCCTCTGGAAACCACCTGTCTTAAGTTGATTCCATATTGGACTGATACCTCTGTGCTTGACTATTTGCCTGCTTAACTGACTTGTCTCTTGGATTCATTCCTGTATTTGCCTAGCATAGAGTCTGACCCAGCTAGGGCAGGACATTTGCAACTACATAAGGAAAAAGTATTAATACTGGATGCAAGAGCCCTGACTTTCATTAGGATGGCAGCATGTGAGAAGGAGAGGTTTAAACTTTCCCTTCCCTGCCGCACAGCATTTAGGCTCCACATGCTGCAAGTAGCCTTAATTTAAAAAAAATTTAAAAAAGCCAACAAGAGTTCTTTTCCTAAGACTAATTGCAGCAAAGGGGATATTCATTGGGATTGCAGCTGGGGAAAGAAGGATTAAACTTCCCCTCTCCATGGGCTGTGGTACTAATGAAAATGGTCTCCCCACTCCCTCTTAATATTAAAATGTTAAAACCCTGACGTAGTTGGTAACAGTGCATTTATTGTAATATGTCGTTTGGTCCTAATAATCATAGGAACAATTTAAAAATGAATATAACCTTTACACTGATTAGAATATTAGATAAACAACAAGTAATGCAACCAACCTTCTATGTCATTATCTTCTATGTACAAATGCTGCAGGCTTCTTGGAACATAGAATGCTTGCTTCAGTTTGTTGTGCCCAAGATTGAGTTCCACAAGATTAGGAAGGTTAAAAGCATTGTAAGGAACATCTTGTAGATTGTTGTATGACATTCTTAAAGCAATAAGTTTTGGGAGCTTCTGGAAATAATTGTTTGGAATGAAAGATATTGAGTTATTTTCAAGAGAAAGATACATAAGTGAAATTGGTAGATCAGGAGGCATAGATTGTAGTCGGTTGTTGCAGAGGTTGATCTGCATTAGGTTTCTCATATTTGAAAAGTGTGTTCCTTTGAGTTGAGAATCATCAAGATAGTTGTTACAGAGGTCAAGCATAGTCACATTTACTAACTCTTCTATGGCTCTGTTGGGCAACCTAGTAATTTGATTGAACCCCAGGATCAGTCGTTCTAAGCTTCTAGGTAGTGGGAATGGAATTTCTTCTAACAGATTATATTCTAAGTGGAGTTGCACTAGGTTTGAAAGTTTGGCAAAGACACCAGTGTCAATCATATGAGACTTGATTTTATTGTGGCTGAGGTGAATTTCTTTCAAGGCAGTAGCATTAACAAAGGATTCGATGGGCACAGCTTCGATATCATTATACTGCAGATAGAGTTGTTGGATGTGAGAGGGAATGCTTGGTATCATCTGAAGTTTACGATGATCACAGTACATTGATACTGGGAAAGTAGGTGAGCAAAAGCATTCTTTGGCACACTACGGCAGGTGTGGTAGAGTGAGAAATGGCATATTCTACACTTGGAATATGATGAAAAATGGATGGATATTCATTATCTATTTCATTTTCATATTCATTCTCGAAGTAATCATCTTCATATTGGCAGAACACTGCGACTCCAAAGAGAAGAGGGATAGTTAACAGTTGTCTTAGTATTCCCATATTTAAGTTCTGATATGGTATCCTGCAGAAAGAAGAAAACAAGATGAAGTATATTAATAATAATAAGACTGCAGTACAGGAAATACCAGTACTTGTGCAATTGGCAAGATGTTGTCATTTTTAATTTTGTTTTGTCTAAGAATTAACAATTATACAGTTTTGAGACTAAAAAAAAATTCTTATACTTGGCATAAAAATCCTGTTGCCAGATTACTTGAATCAGTACATTTCACACTAGGTTTAACTAAATAGCATTGAAAAGATCTCCTACCTCTGAATGATGTAACCAGCAGCTAATTGCAGCTCTTCCAAATAATGTAGAATCCCAATTATTTTAATTGACTGCAACCCTAAAATCTTGCATGCAGATAATAATGCATGAAACCTCCACAGTAAAGAATTTCTTGCGGTTTACCCCACTGCCTATTCTGACCCAGGACTGGCCCTAGACATTTTGCTGTGAGGCGAAGGACAAAATGCCCCCGCCCTCCTATTTCATGTACAAAAACCGATCAGGCTGACCGTTGTGCCTTACTTCAACGCTGATGATGGGACAGTGTCAACCACAACACCCAAGGACAGTAGGCTAGCTTTTCCCCATCCTATGCATTTTTGTTAGCACAGTCAGGGCGCAATCCTATCACAATGTTTGTAAGCCCCCAAACTCGGAGGCTTATGGCCATCCTGTGCAGAGCGGGAGGAGTGGTGGAGGTGTTCTTAGCCTCCCTGTTCTCCCACCCTGCATATTTTGCTAGATGGGCTCTTTTGCCTGTCTAGCTGGAGTGTTTCGGAGAGATTGGTAAGGAGGCTAGAGATGTTTCAGGATAGCGTGTGTCCTGGCCTCTCCAGTCCCCTCCCCTCCCCACCAGCTGAAAAGCCCCTTTTCCACCTCTCCAAGGTTGCTTTCCCAAGCAGCCGGTGCCGTTCTTTCCATGGCGGCTGTGAGGCGGCAGGAATTCCAATTCCTAGCTCCAAGGTCCGAGCGCTGACTCTGACCTTGGATCTGGGAATCTGAAATATCCTATGGCTCCTCAGACACTGTCTAGCGGCCATAGGATTGCTCCCTCTGTACCTGTTTGTCAGTATCCTGAGACATACCGGTAGTTGTATAGTAGTGTATAGGTTTATAAAGCATGTCCAGTACTTAATTGGTTCAAATATATGGACATTCCTGGGTAAATTATTATGCATCTTCTATTTTTATTTGATACCTGGTTTTAAACTGGTTTGTGTATATTTTACTTTTTGAAGTGTAATAGTATGCTGCACATTAATTTAAGACGCATTCACTTAAATTGTAAAATGTTAAAATTTACTGAGCAGATGAAATTATCAGAAGAGTAGGCTAAAGTTAGTATAGGGAGAGAATACTGTACATGATATTTTGTGGTGTACAGTGGAAAGGAAGGAAAGTAGAGATGTTTTTGGCTAAAAAGCGAGCTTTCTGCCCTGTTGGCAGTATTAACACAGTTGATGTAACCGTTCTCTATGACAGGTCTTCCCAAAAGATGCCATATAAAAATCACTGACTGCCACAAAAATGTTTACTCTTGCAGAATAAAGATTTAAGATTCTTACATACATGAAAGAAAAACAGTTGTTGCGTTTCTTTCCACTTGTGTCTCAAGGAATATTAATTGTTCAGCTTCTGTTATCAAAGGGAAAATTTGACTGGCATTAAAACCTCATATGGACTACAGGGACAGAAATATTTATGTGAGGTAGGCAGAAGACTGGAAATATGGCAACTTAGGGCAGACTGTTAAGATGCAGGCTGTTTAAGTGAGGGATCAGAATAGGCACTGGCGTGTGAGAGAGGCATCTGAGAGTAGTTTTCAGAGTGGTTACTGCAGGGGCACAAATTTCCCCTCCATTTACTACCAAGACCTTAAATTGGCACAAATTTACCCTTCATTTACTTCCCAGCCATTAACAGCCCCATCCTATGTGGGTGCCTGTAACCCTCCGAAATAGAAGGTGGGAGGAGCACGGTGGCTCGGATTGGCGCCGTGCTCCCCTCACCTTCCGAACATTTAGACAGCCGACTTTTGGCCATCTAAACGTTTCCCTCTCCTTGTGAGGAAGAGAGGCTGAGGCACTGCCTGGATTCCTTGGAGGATGGTGGTGCCTCGGTCCTCCCCTCCCTGCCCCGGGAATGCCAAGCTTGCAGCGGCAACTCCAAACTATCCTATGCCCCCCCCCCCCAGACAAGGTCGAGGGGCCATAGGATCGTGCCCAATGTTTGCATATATTTCTGCAGGTTTTTTAATACTGTCAGGTAACCATAGTAACCGCAGCAGTAAGTGCTCAGAAAAGTAGCCACATAAAGGCGGGGAGAATTAATATGTCCCCTTTCTGGAGTAACTGGAGACTCGAGGAAATGTTGAAAAGGTGGGGGCTGGACACTGAGAACTGTCAGTTCAACAATTAGAATTGAGAGGATGACATTGCTAAATGGGTGATATTGCCCACATCCCCTTTTGGTGCACCAGTTTCGTCACTTTTCCCCCTTACTGGTGCTTTTCAATTGATAGCTAGGCACTTGGTCCCTGAAACTGTGCACAAATTAGCCTATATACAGTCATGCCTTGGATTGAGAGCATAATTCGTTCCGGAAACATGCTTGTAATCCAGAACACTCTTATATCAAAACGAAATCCCCCCCAAAAAAATTGTACAGAGATTTTTAATTTAAGCCGTACTACAGTACTTGTATTGCAAGACGTCGCTTGTATATCAAGTAATATATATATATATATATATATATATATTTAAAAATTTGCTTGTCTTGCAAAACGCTCTCAAACCAAGTTACTTGCAATCCAAGGTATTACTGTATATGCAGTATTGCCTTGTCCTCCCTTTGACAGCTGAAATAGACAGGAAATTGACCAGGCAAGACAACACATATCAGATCCCTGCAAGTGCACACTGGCAAAAGAAGACCAACAATTTTATTTTTAATTTTTTAAAATTGCACAATTTTCAGGGGTCAAAAAGAAATATGCTCCTAATTACACTTTTTTGAGGTTCTGAAAAATAAAAAATAAGAAGCTGAGGAACGAATTATGGCCCTTCCAAAGTGCCGTTTTGGTGTCTGTGAAAAGGCAGTTACTGGCAAGATTGTGAAAGCAACCGGCAGGGGGATTCGCCGCTCTTGCCAAGTGGCTCCATAGCTATTCCTGATAATCCATTATGAAGTTGCCCATCGGGTGACACAACAAGCCACCATGGATATCAACTCTAAAACAAGCCATGGGTTCTCAGGGTGGCTTCTTTGTGGGGAAAAAAGCCACCCTGCAGAAACCGCCCCAGGTTTGGATGACACGACAACCCACCATGTCTGGTTACCCATGGTAGGTTGTAGTGTTGGTTAGTTACCCATGGTGGGGTGGTCATGTCATGTGAACCAGGTCATTGAGTAAACCCCGGCATCCCACTCACCCTTGGACAACCCCAGATATAGAAGGGTTCCAATGGAGAGCATGGGAAACTGAAGTTCTTTCTCTCTCCCATTGCTTAAGTTCATCCAGATTACCATTAGGCCTGACTGTTTCAGTCTATGCCTTGCCATAGGCATTGGTCTGTTTCAAGCCTCATTTTAAAAGAACACATTTTTTCTGTTGCCACTCAGACCAGGAGTTTCAACGTGCCTTAATTCATTGGTCTATAGCAGGGGTCTTCAAACTACGGCCTGCGGGACACACCCGGCCCGGCGGGTCCTTTCATCCGGCCCGGCGGCCGATCTAGCCTACTCTAGAGGAGAAAAGAATTGCCTTGGGCAAAAGTTGCTGCCGCTTCACTACAGGAGTAGCACCTCAGCCTGACGCTCCTGCTAGGGGGAAGAGGGAGGAGAATGGGGAGGGGGCATGAGATCAGCAGGAGCCCATGTGAGTGACTTGAGGAGGAGGAGGAGGGGCCCAGGTTGTGGTGGCGGCGGCGGCAGCAGCAGCAGCAGCAGGCAGCAGCTCTAATTTGAGAAAGTCATTTATTGATCATTAGCCAGGTAGGCAGAGTTTTCGGAGGAGGAGAGGCAGCCAATCGTGAGGAGAATCTGCTTCCAGAGCCTTGATGTCTGCTTTCTGCCCCGCCTCCATTCACGTGCTCTGGCCAGTGGGTTTCCGAGGGGCATCCATCTTTCTCCCTCACGATTATTTCCCTCTCCTCCTCCCCCACAGCCCCCGCCCACGACGTCCCAGGGAGTGGGCGCCAGGCAAGGGAGTCACCTTCCCCGCCAACCAGAGCAAGGCACGCAGGCAAGGCTTTGGGTTCTCCCCCACCTCCTTCCAAAGGGAAGAAGGAGCCGCCAGTCACTCTCCGCCCCTCTCTCGGCTGGCTCGTCCGGGGTCTCGCTCCGCCGCTCTGAGGGAGACCCCTGCATGCTGCTCAAGCAGCTGGTGGTGGCCAGGGCGAGAGCCCTGCTGCTTCCCAGGGTGAGAGCCCTGCTGCTTCCCCTCCCTCTCCTGTCTACGCCGCACGCCTCCTTGGTGCGCACGCAGAGGCGGCTAGCCGCTGTGTGCGTGTGTGTGTGTGTGTGTGTGTCCCCATGGTGGCTTCCCCTCCAGAGCACGGTGTTGTGCGCCGTGGGCTTATTGGGGAGCTTCCGAAAAAGTTTTGGGGGACGGGGAGGAGCAGTTGAGTATTCCAAACAGCATCGCTTACGTTGAGTTTCCTAAAAGTTAGCGGGGGAGAGGGGGGCTTCTTAAGCAAACCACTTGAGTGTTTTTCTTTCTCTGTTGTGATCGTGTCCCCCCCCCTCCGAACTTGGTGTCTCTCCCCCACCCCCATGGGACTACTCATGAAAAGCAGCATGCACCTTTAAAAAGCCAGGCGTTCAGATTAATAATGTATCCAGAGCAAAAAAAAAGTATGCTAGTCACCAATGACTTTAAGGCGTGGCTGCGGTTTACTTTCTTAGTGGTTTGACAGCGCAATCCTATGCTTGCCTGCTCTGGAATAAAGACTACTGTGTTCAGTATTTATTTATTTAATTTATTTATACCCCGCCTTTTTTCCTCCAAGGAACCCAAGGCGGCTTACATAATCCTCCTCCTCCTCTCCATTTTATCCTCACAACAACCCTGTGAGGTAGGTTAGGCTTTTCTCTGAGGAAAGTGCATAGGATTGCAACCTAAGAGTAATGAAACTATGCAAGACGTTTCCATCTCTCGGTATAACTGCATTGTGTTGTCCACTTTAGTGCAATCCTATACTTGTCTACTCAGAAGTAAGTCCTATTGAGTTCAATGGGGCTTACTCCCCGGTAGGTGGGCATAGGATTTATTTTTATTTATTTTATTTATGCCCCACCTTGTTTCCTGCAAGGAATCCAAGGCGGCTTACATAATCCTCCTCCTCTCCATTTTATCCTCACAACAACCCTGTGAGGTAGGTTAGGCTGAGAGTCAGTGACTGGCCCAAAGTCACCCAGTGAGTTTCATGGCCGAGCGGGGACTAGATCCTGGATCTCCCGAGTCCCAGTCCAACACTCTCATCACTAAGGATTGTAGCCTTAATCCTGCTGTGATATTTGGGAGTTCATCTAACTTTGAGATGTTAGGTAGTGTTTTATGGCTTAAAAAGATTAAAGTTGCATATACTTCCAAACTGCCTAGAGAATTTGATTTCTGCCTCTGTATTTGTGTTTAGGTCCTTTTTTTTTTACTTGATCCATTTGTTCATATTTTTTTCAAACTATAGTCCGGCCCCCCAACAGTCTGAGGGACAATGAACTGGCCCCCTGTTTAAAAAGTTTGAGGACCCCTGGTCTATAGGAATGAGCATTCCACCCAAGGAAAGATATAGTTAAGCTCCCCACCTGTTGCCAGAGGATTTCCTACAAACTTAGCCTGCACTTTTTCATATTGAGCTGATCACTGAGGGTTAAAGAAGCCACCATGGCTTGTTTTATCCTCAGTGCGTGTGTGGTGTGATTTACCTACCGTATTCTGGACCAGCAGAGGAAAGTAAAAAAAAAAAAAAAAAAAAAAAAATTTTTTTTTTTTTACTATATTCACTCCATAGGACGCACAGACATTTCCACCTAGTTTTTTTGGGGGGTAAAGTGCGTCTTATGGAGCGAAAAATACGGTAATTACCCATCTGGGCGCTGCTTGTTGTGCCATCCAAATCCAGGCAGAATAGCTTGATGGAGGGGGAAGCAACCCTCAAATAACCTAACAGCCCATGGGTGGCGTGTTTAACCCTCGCTGATAGTGTGAACCCTTAAATTTATTTGGTCAGAGCGTCAGTTTGAGGTACATCCTTCCATGGGTTGCTAGTGGAAAGGATTATGGTTAAGACCCCTTCTCACTTACCCCTTCTTACCCCTCTTACTTGCTCACTCAAGATTTGACCCACTCTTCTAGAAGAGGTGGTCGACTATAAAGTTCCACAGATAGGGGCGTAATTATTGGACAGACTGGCATAAACAGAAGGCAAGTGCACAAAGTGCTTTCAAAGTACATGAGTGTGTGCAGTTCTGGGTAGACCCCCCTTCTAGTTACAGTGATTGTGCCTCGGTAACAAGCCCAATTGCACACCATGCTATAACACAAATTCCCTTCTCACTGTCTTGCTCTTCTTCCTCCTCTGCTCTCAATGCTTGCCCCCACTTCTTTCTTTTCTTTCCTAAGAGTATTAGGGAATCCTGAAATCTCTATTCCCTCCTTGCAACCTCTTACCCCAACAAATCCATCCTACCCTACAATCAGTCCGTATCAGTGGCCTAGTCTAGTCTTCAAAGACCACCTCCATGAGAACTCTGCTAATTTCCCCACAATATCAGTCCTCATTGAAGGCTTAAAGGTTCTTTATTCTTGTATTTGAATTGCAATTGCTCTACCAAGTTATTTCCCCCCAAATCAATGTGTATATTTTAAATTTGTGCTTGTAATCAATAAATGCATCATTTGGTTTTCTGAAGCTTGTGTGCATATGGATTGTTTTGAGTTTCTTCCTTTGCCACAGATGTCCTATTATCAATGTCTAAAGGCCCTTTTTTTAGCCAATGTGTCTTGTAGCAATTAAGTAAGTTTGTACATGTATCTAAAAGGAGCACATTCAGTAACAGGAGTCAATTATGATTCTTATGTTTCATAGATTTCTCCAGAGCTTAAGAGTAGACATAACATACCGTAATAGGTATAAAGCAGATAATTCAGGCTGCAAACCTATACACATTTATTTGGGAGTAAGTTCCTTTTAACTCAGTAAGAATGATCTCTAAGTAGACATACCTAGGATTGTATTGTAAGTCTAACTGTCATATATTTTTCCTTTTTGATGCTTTCTATAGTTAAGAGAGGCTGTTAGTGTCATATAATATAACCTGAGATAGAACAATTGTGGAATTAATGTCCTTGACGCTAGAAATGTTCTGACTTGCTACTTCAATGAACTGAATTAAAAAGTAACAAGTATTTAGTTTGCAGTTAATTCAAGGGGAAACATTATATAAAAAGAAAATAGAACAAGAAACTAGCATGATCTAATTTAGCCTTAGGACCAATATTATGAGAAATGGTTGGGTATTCAGAAAATCTTAAAATCAAGCTGAGAACAGTGTTTAAAAGTTGAAAATATACAAGTACAATGTTGTCTGGTTAGCTGTTTTCATTGCCAAATATTGCAAAGCATATGTTCTTGTCTAAATATCAAGAATGGGTCCAAGACTTGTTGTAGTCCATTCCCACTGTTAATGGATAAGAGACTAAATCAAAATAAGAAAACAGCTGTGAAAAATAATCTAGAACCACTATTGAGGCCGCAAATACTAACTATATTTATCTTCTTTTATTCCGTCTTCAAAGTAAATTCCATTATACTTGCTCAAATAATAAAACAGTAAACCAGAAAAAAATGTTTCCTAATTCAAATTTTGAGATCACTCGAGAACTGATACACACTAATCCAAATAAATAATATTTATGTTTTTTTTAAACTGTCTAGACTTCCCCTTCTCTAGCACTTGCATAGGGTCTGGTCTTCCAGCTGTCTGTGGTAGCGGTAACAGGAAAACCTTCAAGATAGTGTTATTGTAATATAGCTATACCACAACCTATGCTTTGCTTTGCTTATACAAATGCAGTATTTCACTACTACTCGGAAGTACTGAGGAGCTCCTTTCTTCTTCTTCTTCCTCCAGGCAATGTTCTCCTTTTCTCCCTAACTACTTTTTTTCTTTCTTTTCCTCTCTACTTCACTTTAATCCCTCCCAAAATATTAAGAAAATTAGGTTAAATGCTTACTGTTCTGTATGGCTTATTTAAAGCAAGAAGATAAAGATACTTCTTCTTTCTTCCCCAGCTTTGCTACTAAAGAGACCGTCCACCCACACCCTCCCTTGTGTCAAACTGAGCTTCTTCACGCCTCATGTTTTCCTTATCTAGATTTGGCCTTGCTGTTAACCTTGTATATGTTGACATATTTTTTCCATTTGTTAAGCTTCTTGATTTCCTGTCCAGTGCTTCTGAGCTTGAACATATTTTTAAATAGTGTTTTGGTAAATGTGTTAAAAATAACTGAAAAGTTGTATGACCCTGATAGAAGTAAAGAATATTGTTAAACCATTATTAGATCAAATTACAGATTTCTAAATAACGGACTAATAGCTTGATCCCACCTTCTAACAGTAATGCAGATGTGCTTGTATCTCTGCAACTAGAACAGTATCTTGTACTAGGCAAGTGAAGCCAGTTCTGCCCCACTTACCTTTTCCCAACTCACCAAGCTGCAATACTATTCTTGCACAGTATTGTGAGAGAACTAATGGAATGGGGCTGCTCTGACGCTCATTAAGATAAAAGGAGCCATCAACTTCACCTAACTCTGAACCACCTCCTTGTGCCCCCAAAGCCCTTTGTGGGTACAGAGGGGCTTACTCAGAATAGTGTCACAGCAGAACTGGAAAAATGGTTGTGTTACAATGCTTTAGCAGAGTAGCCTAACAATAGGCCATATGTTCTGCTGTTGCTAGGGTGGTGGAACATAGGATCAGGCTGTAAACTAATTATTATGGGCTATGTAATATTGCATAATTTTGCTGTTGTGTAATATGTTTTCTGTTATTTCTATGCAAAATGATCAGGAGCATCTTATGGGATCACCATATAACTTTCTGCATTCATCAATAATCAGAAATGAATAAATTATTTACATTTCATTGAGTGGGTCTATCACTGTATCTTCTTTAAAAAGCTATGCGTATGGGAAAGTATATAACCTGAGTTAATGAAGTTTTCATAATCGGAAGAACACTATCACTTAGTAAATAAAAGTATTTAATACAAATAATTTCCTACCTGAAAATTGCTTGATGGTTTCCAGCCAATGAGTGCCACAAACTCTAGCAAGTGTCAGATGGTGATGCCCTTAAAATCCATAGTGACAATATAAGAGGTATCTACTTCTGGATGTAAGTACTTGATGAAATGTAATTGCTGCAAAAGGCTCTGGAGAAGTTTACGATGATGTATTCCTTGTTGCACAATAGTTAAATAAGGGTATACTTTTACCCTGGTGAAATTATGTGGTTTAGCTCTCTTTCTCTAATTTTTGGTTTGAGGTGTGGTAGGAATTTCCTTCACATGAAGGGGTGGCTGAACATTATTTTTAGCATCATCCATCAAACTCTGTTTGTTTTATTGTCAGTGCCAATTCTTATGTTCATTCAATTTGTTTACTGTCTGAAAATCCAATGAAAGTATTTTACCATCCAGTTTTTTACAAGGCCATTTACAGATTATATCACTGTCTTTAAATTGTTAAATATTTTGACATTTTAGTTGTAAGCTGAATTTTACAGCTGATAACACAAGCATGAACATCACTCTATTTCCTGTCACTTGTGATTACTGAATACTGATGACTCACAGCTGAATGTGAGAACTTTCTCTGTTGAAGTTTCCTGCATTGAGCAGGGGGTTGGACTCGATAGCCTTGTAGGCTCCTTCCAACTCTGTGATCTATGAAATCTATGAAATACACTGACCACAGTCCAATACCACAACTGTGCTTACAGTGCGATCCTATGTATGCTTATTCAGAAGTACGTCATACTATGCTTAATGGGGTGTACTTCCTAGTAAGTGTCTTTAGGATTACAGCCTTAAGCCCATTAATTTCAGGGTTGGATCCAGACCAAATTACCCATGACCCACCTTTTACATTGATTTCAGTAGGACCTAATTGTGAATAACTGTCTGGATCTAATATAGTGCCTTCAAGTACACTTTCATAGATTTCATAGATCATAGAGTTGGAAGGAGCCTACAAGGCTATCGAGTCCAACCCCCTGCTCAATGCAGGAAACTAGAGGAGGGGTCTCCCATCCAAGTAATAACCAGGCCTGACCCTGCTTAGCTTTCCATGCTCAGACAAGCTGAGCCAGCGTAAGCCACAGGCCTCATTTAACTTGCCATGCAATCATATACATGTCTACTCAGAAGTACATCCCATTGGGTTTGATGGGTTTTACTCTCATGTAAGTGGGTCTAGGATTGCAAACTTAGTGTTGGTTTGAGTTGTCATTTCTGTCTATGGTGATTAATTTGTGACATAGCTGTCACAAATAGGCTACAGAAACTGGGAGAATGCATGATTAATAATAATAATAATAATAATAATAATAATAATAATAATAATAATAAATTGTATTTCTTACCCGCCTCTCCATCTAGATCGAGGCGGGGAACAGCAAAAATATAAAATACACAATACATACTGTTAAAACATCTTAAAACATATTAAAAACATCATAAAAACATCTTAAAATATCTTAAAAACATCTTAAAGGCATGTCTACTCAGAAGTACATTCCAGCAAATTCTGGAAGTCTCTTAGCGAAGATACAGCATTTACTGTTAGGATCCATACATTCCTCTCTAATAGGATG
The DNA here is from genome assembly GCA_021292165.1 of Shinisaurus crocodilurus. Taxonomy (NCBI): domain Eukaryota; kingdom Metazoa; phylum Chordata; class Lepidosauria; order Squamata; family Shinisauridae; genus Shinisaurus; species Shinisaurus crocodilurus. The sequence goes on along the minus strand of CM037881.1, from coordinate 129,543,706 downwards.
ATACCCAATGTGAAACTGTCAAGGTTCCGCTACTGCCTTGACTGCCTCTTCTCAAAGCCTCTCCCGTTCCAGGAGATCAAATCCTTTGCCTGTTTCCAGTAGCATGGGAATAGGCTTTAGACGTGGTGAAGAAGTCACTCCAACAACTCAGGGTACACAACAACACTTTACTTATTATATTAGGGTATTTACATAATAGAGTGGTTATAATTCAAAAGCAAGTATGATCAAATTAAACAAACAAATAATACGAGGTTCTCTAGCTTAACTTCAGACTACCTCTCTCCTCTGCAGTCAGTCTCTCTCTCTCTCTCTCTAGCTGACCACACCCCACACATATATAGCCTTCCCAGGATTGGAAGGTTATAACCATGTGACCTTGAACAGGAGAACTAATTCTTAACTTCTATTGGGTGAACTAAAACTCACAAACTCCCCCTCCCATCTTGAAATGTTTGGGCCTTCAGGCTTCAACTAATTTAGGGAAGTGTTTGGGCCTTCAGGCTTCAACAAACTTAAGCCTGTGTAGGCCTCAATCCTTCACATCTTCCCCCCCTTCTCCTCAAGTGGAACAATTTCCCTTTTACAGAAGAGAATTGTGAAACGTTAACCTACACAAAAAGGCAACTGTTTTTTGTTTATTTCCTAGACAAAGCATCGGCTATCACATTCTCCTTCCCAGGCACATGTTCAATGTTCATTTGAAATTCCTGCAATTTCCAAGACCATCTCTGAAGCTTGGAGTTGGTATTTTGCATTGTTTGTATCCATTGTAAGGCATGATGATCAGTCCACAAAGTAAATTCTTGCCCAAAAACATAAGGCTTGAGCTTGTCCAGAGCCCACACTACTGCCAGACATTCCTTTTGGATCGTAGACAGGTTTCTCTCCCTGGGTAAGAGCTTCCTACTCAGGTAGGCTACTGGATGTTTAACAGAGTCATAGTCTTGTAACAATACTGCACCTATGCCAGTCTCAGAGGCATCTGTAGCCACAATAAAGGTTTTTTCAAAGTCAGGTGCTCTTAACACAGGCCTTGAGCTTAAAATGTCCTTTAGTCTATCAAAAGCTCTTTGACATTCGACATTCATCAGTCCACACAATTTTGTCAGGTTTACATTTCTTGGTTAAATCAGTCAAAGGTCCAGCAATTTCACCAAAATGGGGAACAAATCTCCTGTAATACCCAGCAAATCCCAAGAATGACCTGACCTGTTTCTTGGTTGTAGGTATGTCCCAGGTTCTGATAGCTTCAACCTTGTGCCCTAGGTATACTTCTGGGACCTTCTGCACCTGTAAAACTACTCCACTCCTCTCATAGTGTGGCTTCATCATATTTACATGTACTACCCTGGGTCTTTTTTCAGATTTTTCTTTAACCACCACATAGGTTAAATCATCCATTTTCTCTCTGACTGTGTAGGGGCCTTCCCAAGCAGCCTTAAGCTTGTCTTTGCGCAGGGGAAGAAATATCATTACCTGATCCCCTACCTCAAATACTCTAGAGCGTGCCTTTTGATCATACCAGAACTTTTGCACCTCTTGGGCTTTGGTTACATTGGCTTGAACTAGTGTACAGAGTGTATCTAGGGTTTGTCTAAGTTTTAACACATAATCCACCACAGAGGTTTTGTTTTCTACGAGTTTACCTTCCCAGTTTTCCCTCAGGAGATCAAGAGGGCCTCTCACTCTTCTGCCATACAACAGCTCGAAAGGTGAGAATCCCGTTGATTCCTGTGGAACTTCCCTGTAGGCAAAGAGTAGGTGTTGCAGTTTGTCATCCCAGTCATTTGGGTGTGTGTTTACATAAGCCCTAATCATTCCTTTGAGTGTGGCGTTAAATCTTTCCACCATTCCATTGCATTGAGGGTGATAAGGGGTGGTTTTCAAGTGTTTTACCCCGCAACACTTCCACAGACACTCCATTATCTCGGAGAGGAAATTTGACCCACAATCTGTTAAGATTTCAGAGGGAAATCCAGTTCTGAAAAATATAGTTAGCAAAGCCTCAGCTACAGACGGAGCATCTATAGAGGCTAGTGCTACAGCTTCCGGGTATCTTGTGGCAAAATCCACCACTGTGAGGATGTACTTTTTTTCCCTTGCGGGTGGGTTTAGTGAAAGGCCCTACAATATCCATGCCCACCCTAAAGAAAGCTTCTCCTATAATAGGCAGAGGCTGTAAAGGGGCTTTACTGTGATGCCCTGCCTTCCCTACACGCTGACAGGTTTCACAAGACCTGCAGTACTCTGCTACTTGCTTAGCAATTCCAGGCCAAAAGAAGTTTGCCATGAGCCTTTGTTTAGTCTTGTTTTTCCCCAAGTGCCCTGCGCATGGCACATCATGGGCTAGTTCTAGCAACCTTAGCCGGAATTGGTTAGGTACTACCAGTTGCTTTAGTGGTTCCCAGGTTAACTCTTGGGTTTTTGGTAACCACAGCCTATACAGCAATCCTTTCTCCCAAATAATCTGCTCCCTTCTTTCCTCAGAGAAGGGCCTCTCTTGAGGGAGAGCAACTCTTTTCAGAGGCTCCAAACTAGGATCGCTGAGGACTTCCTGCTTGAATTCCTCTACTCCTCTTAAATCAGGAAAAGGGGTCTCTAGCGCCTTCTCCTCTACAGAACCACCTGCCTCGGTTGTTTCACTGGCTTTCAGGTCTACAGGTTGCATGGAGGCTTGTTCTGTTGTTTCGGTTTGGGGAGGGGTCTGGGGTTGGTTTTGGACCTTCCGGAATCACTGTGGGTTGTACCTCTAGTACCTTTTCTTTTACCCCATTAGCTTTTGCCTGGTCCTGTCTTGAAGTTTCCTCCCTTTCCTTTTGCTTGCGGGTTACCACACATATTTGAGCTTCTGGGCCCATTATATCCTTTCCCACAATGATAGGGGCAAATTGAGTTGGAGGTTCCATCACCCCAACTTCATACAGACCTCTCCATCCCCTCCATTCTATGGATAACCTTGCTACTGGGACTTCAAAGGAGGGACCATTCACTCCCTGGATCTCAATAGACATTCCTGGTACCAAATCTTCAGGTGTCACCAAATCTGCCCGGATCAGAGAAACATCAGCTCCAGAATCCAACATCGCCATGATGGTCTTATCTTTTACATAAACAGGTTCTTTAAACTGATTATTAACCTCTTCCCTGTTGGTGATCACAAATCCACAATTATAAGGTTTTTTTATGCTTGCTACACCTTGTGGCTTGGTTTGTTCGGGTTTAGGACTACCTAGGTTAGCTGGTGTTATTGCTTGTAACTTGGGGCAGCTATTCCTGATGTGGCCTGTCTGACCACACGAATAGCAGGCACGGTCTCTGGGGTGAGAAGGATCAAAAGGAGGTTTTTTGAACTCCTTTTTACTTGGGGCTTCCCATTCCCCCCCTTCTTCTCAGACTCAATTCTGGGGCCTAACCCTTCCCGGTTTTCAATCAGTTTGTCAGCCATTTCTGCAGCTTGGTTTACCATTTCAGGATCTTTATCCTTAACCTTCAGTTTTATTTCTCTGGGCAACCGAAAATAAAACTGATCCAGAGCCATAAGCTCTAGCACCTTTTCCCTGTTGTCAGCTTTTGCTTCATCCACCCATTTTAGTAGCAGGTTTTTTATTTTTGTTGCAAACTCTACCATAGATTTACCAGGTTGAGGTGTTAACCCTCTGAACTTCTTCCTAAAGTGCTCAGGGCCTAACCTGAACCTTTTAAACACCGTTTCTTTGAATTGAGCATAGGAAACAGCCTCCCCCTCTGGCATGCTATTATAAATCTCTGCCAGCTCCCCTTTGATTAAATTAGGCACAAACTTCATGTAGTCACCCTCCTGCAGTCCCCACTTCTGTGCTGCCCTTTCAAAAGTGGTCAAGAACACTTGTGGGTCTTCTCCTGGGGTGTATGCTGTGAAGTCCTTAGGGGTAACTCTGACAGGCTGCTCCTGTTTCAATTGCATCATCCTTTCCTCGTGTCTGCGTTGCTCTTCCTGGGCCTTAAGTTGCTCCTGCCGCACCTTTTCCTCGTGTCTGCGTTGTTCCTCTTGGGCTTGAAGTTTCTCCTGGTGCAGCTTTTCCTCATGACTGCGTTGCTCCTGTTGCATCTTTTCCTCGTGTCTGCGTTGTTCTTCCTGGGCCTTAAGTTGCTCCTGCTGCAGTCGAAGCCGTTCCCACTCTAACCTGGTCTCTTCTTCCTTCTGCTTTGCCACTAGCCGCAGTTCCTGTTCACGGAGCTCCCATTCTTTTGTTTGGGGTCCTGCTACACTAGGGCTAGAGGGTGCAGCTCCTTCTATTGCCGCCTGGGAGATCAGCATAACTTTCCGTTCTTCTGCTGCTTTCTCCTCCCATGGCAAATTGTCCTTTTTACACTGCTCAATCAGGGCAGTTTTGTTCATGGAGAGATATTGGCTCATTTTAATTGCCTCACTGGGTTCCTATTCTGCAGGCTCGAAGTTAAAACATACACTGCTTTTGCCAGCTCTATTAGTAAAAAACCCAATTACTGTTTGGAGTGCTTAATCTCACTGTTCAGGATCGCTCCGCTGCCACCATCTGTCAAGGTTCCGCTACTGCAGACCTGCCTTTGGAAGATCTCTGCCTCTTCTCAAAGCCTCTCCCGTTCCAGGAGATCAAATCCTTTGCCTGTTTCCAGTAGCATGGGAATAGGCTTTAGACGTGGTGAAAAAGTCACTCCAACAACTCAGGGTACACAACAACACTTTACTAATTATATTAGGGTATTTACATAATGGAGTGGTTATAATTCAAAAGCAAGTATGATCAAATTAAACAAACAAATAATACGAGGTTCTCTAGCTTAACTTCAGACTACCTCTCTCCTCTGCAGTCAGTCTCTCTCTCTCTCTCTCTCTCTAGCTGACCACACCCCACACATATATAGCCTTCCCAGGATTGGAAGGTTATAACCATGTGACCTTGAACAGGAGAACTAATTCTTAACTTTTATTGGGTGAACTAAAACTCAAAACTCCCCCTCCCATCTTGAAATGTTTGGGCCTTCAGGCTTCAACTAATTTAGGGAAGTGTTTGGGCCTTCAGGCTTCAACAAACTTAAGCCTGTGTAGGCCTCAATCCTTCACAGAAACATCTTAGCAGTGTTCCTCCTACAGAAAGTGGAGGAAGGAACTAGAGGATCGGCTATCCTTGACCTGATTCTAACCAACAGAGACGAGTTAGTGGATAAAGTGGCAGTTTCGGGAACTCTGGGGGAAAGTGACCATGTTATACTTGAGTTCTTGATTCTAACAGAAGCAAAAGCTGAGTGTAGCCAAACACGTACCCTGGATTTTAGGAAAGCCAATTTTAACAAACTCAGAACAATGATTAGTAAGATCCCATGGCAAGTGACTCTCATGAGAAAGGGAGCCCAGGAGGGGTGGGAGTTTTTAAAAAAGGAAATTTTAAAGGCACAATTGCAAACAATTCCCACAAGGAAAAAAGGCAGAGGGCAACAGAAGAAGCCAATGTGGCTTCACAATAAACTCAAAGATGACCTGAAAACAAAAAAGGACACGTATAGGAAGTGGAAGGAAGGACAGGCTACAGGGGAAGAGTACAGGCAGGTAGCACAGAACTGCAGGAATAGTGTCAGGAAGGCTAAAGCTGAGAATGAGCTAAGGTTAGCGAGGAATGCTAAAAGCAACAAAAAAGCTTTCTTCAGATACATGCACAGTAAAAGACAGAAGAAAGAACTGGTGGTTCAACTACGCAATGAGGATGGCAAATTGATAACAGAAGACAAAGAAAAGGCAGAAGTGTTCAATTCCTACTTCGGCTCGGTCTTCTCCCAAAAGAGGGTCTATGACCCCCCTGGCAAACCTGAAGTGCAGACTGAAGGGGCAGAATTGCAGCTTGAGATTGATAGGCAAATGGTCAAGGAGCACCTGATTACTCTGAACGAGTTTAAATCTCCAGGGCCTGATGAGCTGCATCCTAGAGTAATAAAGGAACTGGCAGAAGAACTATCAGAACCACTGTCTATTATCTTTGAGAAATCATGGAGGACAGGTGAAGTGCCAGACGACTGGAGGAGGGCAAATGTTGTTCCCATCTTCAAAAAGGGCAAGAAGGAGGAACCTGGAACTATAGGCCAGTCAGTCTGACATCAATCCCCGGGAAGATTTTTGAGCAGATTATAAAGAAGTCAGTCTGCAAGCACCTTGAAAACAATGCAGTGATTACTAGAAGCCAGCATGGATTTGTCAAGAACAAATCCTGTCAGACTAATCTGATCTCATTTTTTGATCGGGTAACCTCCCTTGTGGACTGTGGGAATGCTGTGGACATTATATACCTGGACTTCAGCAAAGCTTTCGACAAAGTGCCTCATGATATCCTGATTAGTAAGCTAGCTAAGAGTGGGCTAGATGGAACAACTATCAGGTGGATCCACAATTGGCTACAGAATCGGACTCAAAGAGTGCTTATCAATGGTTCCTTCTCAAACTGGGGAGAGGTAACGAGCGGGGTACCACAGGGCTCGGTCCTGGGCCCGGTGCTCTTCAACATTTTTATTAATGACCTGGATGAGGAGGTACAGGGAATGCTTATCAAATTTGCAGATGACACAAAGTTGGGTGGAACAGCTAATACTCTGGAAGACAGAAACAAAATTCAAAGTGACCTCGATAGGCTGGAGCGCTGGGCCGAAAACAACAGAATGAAATTTAACAGGGATAAATGCCAAGTGCTGCACCTAGGGAGAGGAAACCAAATGCAGAGTTACAGAATGGGGGACACTTGGCTCAACAATACTACAAGTGAGAAGGATCTTGGAATTGTGGTAGATCACAAACTGAATATGAGCCAGCAATGCGACGTGGCTGCAAAGAAGGCAAATGCAATTTTGGGCTGTATTAATAGAAGTATAGCTTCCAAATCGCGGGAAGTGATAATTCCCCTTTACTCGGCACTGGTTAGGCCTCATCTTGAGTACTGTGTCCAGTTCTGGGAACCTCACTTTAAGAAGGACATAGACAAACTGGAGAGGGTTCAGAGGAGGGCAACAAGGATGATAAAGGGACTGGAAACAAGGCCCTATGAGGAGAGACTGAAAGAACTGGGCATGTTTAGCCTTCAGAAGAGGAGACTGAGGGGAGATATGATCGCACTCTTCCAGTATTTGAAGGGATGTCACACAGAGGAGGGCAAAGATCTCTTCTCGTTCATCCCAGTTTGCAGGACACGGAATAATGGGCTCAAGTTACAGGAACCTAGATTCCACCTAAACATCAGGAAAAATTTCCTGACTGTCAGAGCAATAAGACAATGGAATCAACTACCTAGGGAGGTGGTGGGCTCTCCCAGTCTGGAGGCATTCAAGGTGCGGCTGGACAGACATCTGTCTGAGATGCTTTGACCTGGATTCCTGCATTGAGCAGGGGGTTGGACTCGATGGGCCTTGTAGGCCCCTTCCAACTCTACTTTTCTATGATTCTATGATTCTATGATACAATTGGCACAGGTCTGAATGGCACAACTCTAGTAGGGTTGTATTTCCTGGGTAGCTCTCCAAGTAAACATTTCTAGCTCCACTCCGGCCAGAAAAGGAATCCCTGGCCAAACTAAAGATGAACTGGTAAGAAATAAAAAAAGTCTGTATTATCTGAGAAACTCTGGAGCTAAATTGCTAACAGGTGTTAACCATCTTCCTCAAAAGGGATGATTAGAGACAGTTATCATAGTAGAAGGTGACACCAACACTTAGGAAAGACTTTATTAGGAAGGAACTTGCCACATCCTTTAACAGAGCTGGTATCATCTTCTCCCAAAGCACAGTTTTGACTGTTTCCCCAATAATAGGTCAAGCACCTTCCAGCTAACTTTCACTAATCATGATGCAGATGGATCTGAGCCAACATTGGAGAGAAATAGACTAAAACTGATCCAAGCAAACACAATAAGAAGCAGTTAATGACCCTTTTGGCTTAGGCTCTGCATTAATTAGGTACTGTTCAAATTGGAAAGGATGTAGTTTATCACAACAGGATCTTGGCAGTTTTATCTCTGGGTGGACAGTCCAACATAGCCAGGATTAAATAGCCTGCTAACCACCTGGTACAGCTCATCTGGATGAAACTGAGCCCATAAAATGGGGTTGGTGGGGGGGGGGAATAGCCTTTCTACACTGCAACTTTGTTTGGTGTTCCAGCTACACCCCTAGACAGAGATAACCTGGCTTCAGTTGTTTATGCTCTGGTAACCTCCAAGTTAGATTACTGCAATGCGCTCTACATGGGGTTTCCTTTGAAGACAGTTCAGAAGCTGCAGCTCATGCAAAATGTAGCAGCCAGATCGGTAAGAGGGACAAGAAAATCAAACATATAACACTGATCTGGCCCACTTGCACTGGCTGCTTGTATGTTTCTGAGCCCAATTCATGTTGCTGGTTTTAACCTATAAGGTCTTGCACAGCTTGGGATTGCAATACCTGACGGAATGCCTCCCCCAGCATGAATGTTCTGGCACACTACGTTCATCATTTAGGGCCCTTCGCCAGGTGCCTCCTCTGAGGGCAGCTTGGGCAACAAGGGAGAGGGCCTTCACAGTGGGGCCCCCAATTATGGAACAATCTCCCCGATGAGGCCCACATGGTGCCAACATTGTTATCTTTCTGGTGCCAGGTTAAGACCTTTCTCTTCTCTCAGGAGTTTGGCAGCATATGATGAGGTTTTAATCAGGTCCTGGATTTTTCTTATTGTTGATTGTTTAAAATTGTTTTTGTGGAGAGAAAGCCTGACAGAATGTACACTCTGCCCCACATACCCTCTGCATAATCCCTGCCTGGGGCAGCAGAGCCCAGTCCACGACACATTTACACACTGATGGTCTTCCCCAAGCATCCTCAATGGTTTGCAAAACACCCTCAATAGCCCTTCCGAGCACCCTTGATGGGCCATGGGCAAAGTGGCACCGAAACCCCTCCTGCCTGGCCAGACCAGTTTGTCCTGTCAGCGGAGAGAAGGGTTGGGGGAAGCGAGGGGGTAAAAGCAGCAACCTAGACTTCTGTTGGTTGTTGGAAGCAAGGTGCCAAGGAGCATGGAGCGGGTCATCGGCTCAGGCCAGCCCGGACATTCAACCCCCAAGCAGAGCGCCTGGGGGTCATTCCATGTAAAATCAACCAAAAAAATTTACCTCACCACCTGCATTTTTTTAAAAAAACTGGCATACTGGTAGACCACCATGAGAAATGAACATACACCAAATTATAGGTCATTATACCTCACGGTTCAAAAGTACAGTGTGCTCAAAAAATGTCCAGAACACGATTTTTCAGCATTTGTGACTACACAAAAAGTATCATAACCTCCTTCGAAATTGACCTAGAAAGTAAATCATGGTGTCATATGAAAGCTCTCAAACTACCCTTCTATTTGATATGTAACACGAAGCATGCATGTGAAAGAAAATATTCAAGGTAATAGTTTCTTTAATTTGACTTTGAATTCCAAAAAAACCAAAGGAATGGTCAGGTAAATGCATTGGTTGATTTTACATGGAATGACCCCTGGGTACAGTACTGTGAGTTCGTTTAGTTACTAGTTTTCAGGCTAGGGTCGATTCTTTGGTGTTAGCTTAGAATAGCGTAGAATCTTGTTGTTATTTTGTAGTTCTGACTGTATATAACAAGGAACTCCCGCTTGTCAATTTCACCTCCCTTATCTCCCTTTCCAATTTGCTGTTGTTTACTATTCAATAAACTCTCTTTCACTTTTACCCAGAGAGTAGTTTCACTTTGATTCAGTGCTAAATTCCAGTGCTTACGACCCGGTTTGACCCAGGGATCGCAAGCGGTGAGTTCTGAGCTGTCAGTGAAGCCACAGAACTTGTGCTTTGCAGGAAAGGACCAGCGGCGGTCCTTCACAGTTTTAGATGTGTGTGTGTGTGTATGTGTGCTGTCTGTTTATATATTTGTACTAGCTGTTGCCTGTGGCTTTGCTCGCATGGATTTTAGGATTTGGTATAATTGTTTTTAAAAGAAACATGTATGGAAAAGATGCCGTCTCTCTGACTGAAAGTGTAACGTTTAGGCTGGGTGCTGGCAGCAGAAATCTTTTGTGACAGAAATATCTGTTCTTAAAGAAAAATCAGGTTAATCCTGAGAGTCTACATGTGATGAAGAGTGACCATGCCAAGTTTGGGGTAGATCCATCTAAACGTGATGGAGCCTATGCGACGATGCCCCCCCCAACAGTCAATCAGTCATTTAAAAAGTTTCCCTCCCTTTTCACCCCCCGCAGAGAACATTCTAAATGCCCTAGGGGGGATTTGCATACCCAGCCCTATTGGCCCTTGCAGGAATTCATAGGAACATTCTAAGTGTCCTATGGGCTATTTGCATAACTGCTGCTATTGGCTCCTGCAGCAAGTTGGCTCCTGCAGCAATTATGAGGTGAGGCCTATTTACAGAACTGCAGATATGAGAGTGGGGTGATCTTGCCCCCTTTTTTCACCCCCTTAGGGATGGAATTTCCCA